>RJWM01003223.1:0-116179 GCA_004363535.1 Dasyprocta punctata | reverse complement strand
CGGGCAGGGAGCTGGAGCGCCACACTGGGAACCAGTCACAGAACTTCAGGGTGATGAAGGCACTGGGAGAATGGTCAGATGGTGATGCAGAAGAGACTGCATGTCCCTCGGGTCCCTGGAGCAGCAACGGCCCAGGTGTGGCTGCGTCTGTCCGTCAGTCTCTGGCAGTCAGAGGCACAGCCGCAGCTCAGGGGTTTAGTTCTTAGAGTATCTGCTCCACATGCATGGTGATTGGCATCTGTGATGACAGTTCTGCTGAATCATCTCAGACAGATTGAATGTGTATGAATCGCGTGCCTTTTGATGTGAATGTGAATGTGCTAATTATGGCTCTTGGTTTCAAAATAGTCACACATGCTAGCATATGATAAGTTTTTGTAATGATATATAGACGTTTCAGAGAACCTGAGGGTAGGAAGGCAGGCATCATTAGAAATGAAAGCAGGAAGGAGAAGGTTATAAGGACCTGAAGGAATTATTCTCTAAGGATTTTCTTATTCATTGCTCTCAGTCTCGGTATGGGCGGGGGGGGAGTGGCATCTGTAGTTTTTCTCGGTCACTTTCTGTTTCTTCTTTACTTTGGTTAGTTTTCAGTGCTTACTGACCTTTCAACTGGACTCCATCTTCAACACTGTCACGACTTAATAGATGCAGCAGCCACTGTTGACTAGCAGTGTTTCTTGTGTTATGGAATGAGAATACTTAGTTTTCTTAAATTTATCTTTAGGAACCAAGCCGTATCTCCTTGCTGCCTTTGCGAGGAGTGCATCCCTGGACAGTCTAGTGTGTTGAGTTTTAGGTAAGCCATATGACAGGTAGATCTGCCTTCTCCAGAGACTGCAAATGAATCAGGTAGTAAGATAGACGAATGTTGCCTGTATTTTAGTCACAGGTACTTATGCCATGTTTACCCAACCCTTACCCTTTCCAAGACACATGTGTTTGGATTTACAGCCATGAGTACAGTATACCTTTGGAGGATTTATAATCCAGTATGGAGACAAAACTGTAGTTAATTAACCAAAACAATTTATTTTCTGTTTTAACAATAGAGTCTATTTACAGTTGCATTTTATAACACTATTGGATTTCATAATACCATATCTGCCTTCATTTTGCAAAGCAACGGTCCTTATGAAGCTTCTCAAGAGCATATCTTATGGATTACTTTAGTTGAAAGTATTTTGTTTATAATAATTATAATGGAGCAGTTACTTCTCAGCAAGGAAAGCTGATGGAGAATATTTGTAGACTGAGGTATATTTTCAAAGCCTAATGGGTTAGAAAACAGTTGAAAAATTAGGGCCATGTGCCTTCAAATGCTTGTCTGTTCATTTTTGAAATTAAAGCTGATATTTGACTAGGCAGAAAATATGAGTGATGAAATCTTTGATCATCTTATTAGTAGGTATCTTTAAAGTGTAAATTAACTGCTAATTTAATTCACTGTAATGCTAAGTGAAATAATGTGTTTTTGCTTTAAAACTTGTAATTTTGATAAAAATATGCAGATTCTTAACCACATGTAACCTGTTTTTTTTTTGACTTTTCACTTAGTTCTTACATGACATCAAACTTTAATCATTAAAATATTTTTATTCATTATTTTCAATTACATTAAAATGGCTAAAGAAAAACCAGTAGTAGTATTAATGATATAGTTGTCTTTATATAACCATGAATTTCATAATGATACATATATTTTAAATATGCTGCTGAATGATATAAATGTCTTAGTTTTTCATAGAAGTTGATGTAAATTATAGGAAATAAGTAACCACCTGAAACTTGATTATGAGTACTATATGAAAACAATGGGTAACCAAAATATTTAGAAACTATTCTGTAATTTTTTTGTGTGTATGGTAAGATAGACTTTGTGTTTGTTTTAAATATTTGCCTCTTGAAGTTACTTCGTTGAGATTTCCTTGTCAGTATATGCAAGAGGCATATGTCCATGCTGACTATAGAATTTTTATTAAGGTCAAATGAGAATATAGTCAACTGTAAATTAACAGATGTTAGGATTAATTATGGTAATTTGTAATAATCCATATTTTCAGTCTTCAGATTGTAAATTTCTGTGAGCCAACAGAAAAGATCCTTTGATGGGATAGTGTTTCTTGTTTGGAGTCACATGGTGATTAAAAAGGCACATTCGGTCCATTGCACAGGGAAATTCCTAGTGTTCTTGCCGGCCTAGTAGTTCTCCTAGTCATGGCCCTGAAAGGGTTTTTTTGAGTGTGATTTGTATAAATTTGAGTATAGGATGGTACTGGATCTTTTAAAATTTAGATGTGATAAAGTGGTCCAAATTAAAATAAGGAATCAAAGTGAATGCAGTATATTGCTTTATAATAAACAGGAATTGAAGTTATCAGTCAGAAAAAAGGAACTTCCAGGAGTCTGGGCCTCCTGGTGAGTCTTAAGGCACTGGGAGTGTGCCTGCAAAAGGGACTGTGGGACCCAGGGTCCTTCTCTTCCTTGCTTTTCATTCTTGGCTCCTAAGGGGAAGAGCGTTGGTCCACTGTGCATTCCTGCCATAGGGTGTCTTCCTCACTAGAGGTGCATATCAGGCTGGTACCCCCAAAATTGTAACCAAAGTAGTAAACCTTTCCTCTTTAAACCACTATTGGCACTAGTGACACTCAATTACAATAGTGATTTAAGGTTAAATTGGCACTTAAGATAGTGATGGAGTATGAAGCTTGTTAGGTAAGTAGAATTGGAAACGCCTTCAGGAGGCACATATTCAGAGTCTGTGAGACTGAGCAGGTGTTCCAGAGACTGGGGGACTCTTTTAAATGGGGAGCTCTCCCAGTTGTTGTCTGACAGGAAAATAGACTAAATTTTTACAGATCTGCTTAAAAATCTACACCTTCATCAAAATGTGAGCCCAATTTAACATGAATTTCAGTTGAGTATGGATTAGAGTGTGGATTTACAAATTCTGACCGCAATATTATGACAGAATATTTAGACATTACCTGGTATTGAATTAATTTTTCCTCAGAATTCATTCTAATATTTAAAAACATACATAAAAAGAAATTTGTTGAAGTTGAAAATTAGGCACATTTTAACAACCCCAGACTTCTGGCCATTTTCAGTAAAACATGTGGTCATCTGATATTCCTAAGCTATTGTATTTGTATTATCTAACATTATTTATTGATGCTTATAGAACTCTAATCATGGGTGAATTGTTAATGAAGTAATCATATAGTTTCACCACATTTAACAGTGATTTTATGTTAGTTGTGCTCCCTCCATTTTATCCACTTTATCTCCAGCTCATTAAGAACTGCCTCTGTGTGCAGAGGCATTTTGAGAACTGTAGTAAACCACACTAGTAAGTCAGTACTTTACACTGTGGCGAGCACACAAACACTCATTGAATAAATACTGCATTAAATATACCTTTGTTAGATGATCATAGGTGCTTATATCATAAGACAAGATACTCACTGGTTTTAGTTATATCAGTGGAAATTGATAAATCAAAAATATTTCTTATATTTTTTTCTCAATTTTTATAAACAAATAGGTTGAAATAAACTTTTTATGTGTTGACAAATAGTGGCTCTTATAGATTGAGTTAATTACTGAAAAGTTAAATTCTCTGCTTAGCTGATCAAGACATTGTTTTGTGAAATTTGTAAAGTGAAATTTGTCATGAATTTATAATGACATCAAAATAAATTTCTAAAAATGTCTAATTTGTATCTTGGAACTAACTTATCTGGTCAGATCTGGTCAAGTAACATTTTGGCCATGACAACTTCTTAGATGACAGTGTTACTGGATTACTTTGGCCACATTTCTGTAATTTGACCGAAAGTCAGGTTTTGGAGATACTCGTCAGAAGGATAACATCCATGCCTATTGTTCAAGTTTTTCCTTTCTTTGAAGGCAGTACCATCAGGGTCTCGTCTACACTGCCTGACTAGCAAGAAGAAATCAGAGTATGCATGTCGATACATTTCTCTCATTAACTGGGCAGGTACTCTACCCTTTTTCACTTACTTCAAGAGAGTATTGGGTTTGGTCTTTGTTAATCAGGGTGGGGAAATACCAAGACTTTTAGTCAGTATGTAAAATCTACAGATCACCAAGTTTACAAGGCATTAATTGTGTGGAGCTCCTTGGACTGATAGCTCTCCTGAGTATAGGCAGGACGCCACCCTGCTGCTCTCTGGTTACCTGGGAACGGACGGGATTGTGGTGTCTACACCACCCTCGCCCTTCTGCTGTTTTGTTTGACTGGAAATGGTGGGTCAAGCAGAGCCGTATACAGTTAGCTTTGAAAGAGAGAATTGTTACACTAAAATTTGTCAATTGAAATATGATTTCTTTAAGTGTCTTTATTTTGACAGTTTACCTATCTCTCGAAAGTGATTGGCCATTTCATAACATAGAAGATATTTTATAAGTCAGCTGTCTTAACTTTCATGAAAGAATTAAGTTTTTATGGATTCATCTTTTCACTACAGCACAAACTTGCAGATGCTGTTGAGTATTTTTATAACAAAGTAGAAGTAGACTGGATTCAAGAGCACTCAGACCCTGATAATGATTTGGTTGCTTGTATGTTATTTTTAAAAATATTAAAAATTAGGATACATGTATATATAATTCATAAATTGCTCTGGATCGTTGAACATTTCTTTCAGCCATATTGTATATATGTTGTATCTTTTTGTAATTGTGGAAAACATTTAGTTCGATAATATTTCTAAGGAAAATGAACATCTGTATACTTTCATATTTGCAAAGGAAGAAAAGGAAGATTTTGTCATCCTGGTTATTGGGTTTTCCATTCTCTACAGAACCAATTAGTAGACAGTATACAATTTCTTGTCACTTTTTATTTTGAAGAGAGTTCCTGTGTTTCATGTTTAGTTTACAGTACTTCTTCGTTTGTAGGGAATCAAAAATAGCCTTTCGGTTTTTAAATCAAGAATGGCTAGGAAGTCAGGGATCTATGAGGACAGCAGCGAGTCACTCACCGGAAGGGGGCTGAGAGGGTCGTGGTAGTTTGGAGGAGAGAGCAGGCACAGTGACAGTAGACAGGAGCCCAGCCAGCAGGCCGGCGTAGTGTGATCAACATGTTGGTCTGACCTAATTATTAATGTGACTTGAGAGAAAATTCCAAATTTCTTCAGGCAAGAAATAGTGATTTGTTTCCCTATGTAAGTAATAAATTTGCTGATATTGAGTTCTTACATGCCTTCTGGCCACAAAACAAGAACATGAAAAACGTTGTTCTTCAAATTACTAACCTTATGGCTAACGCCTTTCCTTAATGCTGGTGATTACTTCCCATTCTTGGTTAGAAACCCCTAATGTGCTACTTGTGTTGGATACCTTGGCATTTCTTTGATATTCCAAAGCACTTTTCATTATATGTTAGCATTTTCCTTAAAAGAGCAATAGCTGTAGTTGCTTTCATCAAGGAAACTTTGATTGGCAATCATTCGTATTTCTCAAGTATTGTTGCTAATCAGAATCCCAACATTTAGCTTCTCTTCATTTCTTCCGCATTTTAGTTTGACTTTTCCTTAAATGACACTGCTACATAATTAATATGATGTTTTAAAAACGGTTGTTTCCAAATCATATGGCTGAGTCAGACTTAAATCTTTTATGGACTCCATACCCTACATGAAGCAATACTCACTAATGTATTCACAGCGAGAACGCACTTTAGAATTAGTAATTTATGCCATTCATTCAAGGTATTCCCTTCCTATTAAATTACTGCTTTCTTAGTCACTATAAATTTGCTTTTCACTGTTTTGGGTGACCTTTGTCATCAATGAATAGTTAAAAATGTTCAGGGATTCACTTCTGATTATCTACAGCATTTGGGGTTGAATAATAGGTGTGCTGCATAATTTGGGGAGGTATCCCTTTGATATTCAGTTTATTAATTATTTAAGAAGCAAGTGTGGGGAAGTGGAGTATTAGGAGATACAAATTAGTAGAATCTACAGTCCTTGCTTTCAAGGAGTCCATGATCTTATTGTGGAGACAAGGTGTACTTCAGAACCTGTCTGGGGGTCTAAGAAGAGCATTGGCCATGTATGTTTTACGAGGAGGGAAAGTGCACAAGGAATGTATGGGTTTTAGTATAAGAGGTGAAGTAATTACAGAGCACGAAGGCTGACCTAGTCTATTTACAGTTACTAGAATTTGGGCCATCAGGCAGGGCAGGGAGGAATGAGAATTGGGCAAGTGCTGTGGCATCATGAGTGGCAGAGTATATATATTTAAGAAAATGAATCAGTGTTTCCAATCTCTAAACAGAAAATATGGTTAATAGAAAGTAAGAACTAAATCAGACTTGAAGTTGCTTTCTTCATATGCTATATTCTATCGTTTGTTAGTTTTGATTTCTATTCTAATCATTAAATTCATACTTTGGAACACCTTAAAATTTAAAAATTGTCTCAGATCTATAATCAAGTGAAAGAACTATTGTTTTCCTTAGTAGTGTCATTTGTCTTAACAGCCATTTGCCATCTTTGGGGTCTCAGAGTCAGCGAAGTCTGCTTTACTTAATTTATATGCTCCAGCACTCAGATACTAACCATGAGTAATTTTGAGCCCTAAGAATATATTCTGCCAATATTGGAGGGTTAGTAGTTTTAACCAGTTTGAACTAGACAAGGCTACCTGCAAATTCACAAAAAACAAGTTAAATAGTTGTTGCCATAGTGATCATAGATTACAGGTGTTTGCTCTGGTAAACTAAGAGGGGGTTCTGTTTATTGTTTCGATAATTTATTTCTAAAATCAGTAATAAAACAAGTTACTAGAGGCAAGAGATTTTCCCTTCAATTCTATTCTCACTTTACCCCTTCATTTTGTAGTTCAGTTTTCTGTCCTTAAAATTCACCAAAATCCCCTTCACAATCTGTGGAGTTCCCAGAGGAGCAAAGTCAGAGACATTTAGCTCTGAAGTCAGAAGGTCACCAGGCCAGAGCCTGCTGATGGCGCCAGGATGGCAGGGCAGCCTTCATTGTTTTTGGAGTGTGTGTGTGTGGGCTTTCCATACCATTTGAATGGTGGTAATTAAGGGCTCAGAAGGACCTGGACTTACTTTTAATGGACTTCCAGTTCCTCAGAAATACTTTAAACTGTGTGAACTAAAAATATTATCCAGAACTACTGAGTCACTTTTGAGCCAGGTAGGTCTAGTTATTTTGACAGTCATGATTTTATTACAAATGCACCATAGCGAATATGTGAATTATCCTTGCGAAGTATCTATCCATTTATTTATGGTTTGTACTTAGCTACAGTTTGGGAGCTAAAGAGGCTTCTTGGATAAATAACTGCAGTGCAGCTTTGCTACTGTAGTGAACAGTGATGGAAGAGAAGGAAATTCAGAAGAGATTAGGAGAGGGAAGGGCTTTGGGACACCAAATGTAATCAGTGATGTGACACGTGAGAAGAGAAAACCTATGCATGTTGGTGGCAGTAGGTTGATTGGGTGATGTTTTTACTCTTTGTTGGGTACCTATTCTTCACAAACTGAACAGGCAAATTGTGGTTTTTAAATTTGTTTGAATTCTATTGGTATATATTGGCAATTCATGTAGTTTACAGTCATCTTGAAGACTGGGTACATGTACGTACTACAGGTTGTTTCTTTCTTTATTTCTTTTTATCCCCTTCCCCTTTCCTTCTTCCCTTATCCCATTTTTTTATTTTGTCGATATTATTAATCTTAGCCCATGTTATAGCATATAATGTTTACATTAATAGAGGTTATTGCGTTCCTGGACATGACATATCTTTATTCTACTTATTTCCCCTTCCCTTGCTTCTCTCAACCCACCCTTGTTTCCTTGGTTGATGTCTCTATTGCATAGGACATCCTGTGTCCCCTTCTATCCATGCTTTGTTATCTCTTACTGTTTACTTTGCCTTACTCAAATGAGAGGTACTGTATGATATTTAAGCTGTGTGTCTATTTTATCACTCAACATTATATTTTCCAGGTGCGTTCATTTTCCTGTAAATGTCAGATTTGTCATTCTTTATAACTAAGTAGTATTGTATTATATATAGATACCACATTTTCTTTATCCATTCATCTGTTGGTGGGTATGCAGGCTGCTTCCAGGATTTTAGTTATTACAGATTGTGCTGCTATAAATACTGGTATGTATATAATATGATGACTTAAATTCTTTGCACAAGATACCTAGCAGGGAGATAGTTGGGTCATATGGAATTTCTAATTTCAGTTATTTAGTATTCCATTATATATAGACACCACATTTTCTTTATTCAATCATCCATTTCTCTAATGGTCACAGATGTTGAGCATTTTTAAAATATATTTGTTGACCATTTGTATTTCTTCCTCTTTGAAGTATCTCGTTCATTTATCTTGGCCATTTCTTGACTGAATCTTTAATTTTAGGTAGTGTAATATTTTGAGTGCTTTGTATATTCTAGATATTAGTCCTCTGCCTGAGGAGTAGCTTGCAAATTTTTTTCCCATTCTGCAGGTAGTTTCTTCACGCTGCTGATTGATTGATTCTTTCTTTTTTTTTTTTAATTTTAAAGAGAATAAAACAAAACAGAACAAAGCAGATCAAAACAAAACAATGCAAGCAACACAGCACTTCAAAACAAGACCACAGGAAATCAACAGTGGCTACCATGGTGTCTCTTGCTTTCTTCAAAATAGTTGTCTGTATCTTTACACACAATAAATTCAAACAAAACAAAATAGTAAACAATCGATCAAAATAAAAGAATGAAAGCATTACGGGCCTGCAAAACCGGACAATAGGGAAATCAACAATGGCTACCATAATGTCTGTTGTTTTCTTCAAAATAGCTGTCCATACCTTCACACATATTGAAATCAAATAGTACAAAACAGACTAAAACCTATCAAAACAAAGAATAATAGCATTATTGGACTTCAAAACAAGATGATAGGAAATCAGCAGTGGCTACCATAATGTCTCTTTTTCTTCAAAGTAGCTGTTCATACCATCATACATAATAAAATCAATTCTTGTAAACTCTTTAGGAGAGGTTCTAGGCATATATAAGCCTGTACATTTACATCAGTTCTTTCTGTATTAGAGGGAAAAACAAAACAAAATACAAGAAGAACAAGAAACAAAAGAAATAAATAACAATTACAAAGAGCCCAAAACAATAACAATATAGGCTTTCAAAACAAAGTGGTAGGAACATAACAAAGGTTGTTATTTTGCATAGTTATCTTCAGATTACCAGATACAGACATGCAAAATTGATCTAATCTTATGAATGTTAACTATTTTGTTCCAGGAACTAATAGAATTAGTAGGACAATCATCTTAGCTATCTTAAGTGTATATATACAAGTTTGTATCTTTTTTCTTTCCCCTTCCTTCTTTTCTCCTTTTCCCTCTCTGAGTTATTTTTTCCCCTTTAAGCAGTTTCTTACCCTTTCACAATATTTATTGAAGATTTTGTAATTTACTCTTTCAGTTTCTTATACTAGGGAGACTCTACAGTAATTACACATGTGAGTTTGATTTATTTCACCTAAGAGTGTGGTAAAAAGTTGCATCCATTTACCTATAAAGCCTCAGTGTGATCCTTCTTTATAGCTGAGAAGCACTCTGTTGTGTATAAAAATACCACATTTTTTATCCATTCCTCAGTTGGTAGGCATTTATGTTGTTTCCAAGATTTAGCTATTACAAATTGTGCTGCTATAAACATGGGTGCACATATTATCACTGTGGTTTGATGTTTTCAGTTCTTCTGGGAATATACCCAGAAGCGAAATAGCTGGGTTAAATGGAACTTCCAATCCCAGCTTTATGAGGAACCTCAAGACTGATTTCCACAGTGGTTGCACCAGTCTACACTCCCACCAACAGTGCAGAAGGATTCCTTTTTCCCCACAGCCTCTCCGGCATTTGTTATTGGTGGTTTTCTTGATCCTGACCATTCTTTCTGGAGTGAGATGGAATCTCAGCGTTATTTTAATTTGCATTTCACTAATGACCAATGGTGCTGAACATTTTTTCATGTATTTATTTGCCTTTTGTGTTTCTTCAGCTGAGAAGTGTGTATTCATCTCAGATGCCCATTTTTGGATTGGGTCTTTGAATTTCGGGGGCCTAATTTTTTTTTTAAAATTCTTTATATGTTCTAATAGAAGTTCTTTGTCTGATGGATAGTTGACTAAGATTTTTTTCCCAATTCATGTGTTTTCTTTTCACTGTGTTGGAGATTTCTTTTGACATGAAAAAAGTTTTTAGTAAGGTGAGATTCCAGTTGTTGACTCTGGGAAGTATTTCCCATGCTGTTTGATATTTGTTTGTGAATTCTCTGCCTGCCCCTGTGTCTTCAAGATTTCTACTTACTTTGGTTTTGGGTTTTTTTTTTTTTTTTGGCACTGGGGATCGAACTCACAGCCTCATGCCTGCCAGACAGGTGCTTAAGCCACTGAGCCAAACTCACAGCCCTAGTTTTTTGAGGCAGGGTCGCACTATGTAGCTCAGGCCGGCCTTGTGCTCGCGTTGTAGCCCAGGCCGGCCTCGAACTCACAATGTTCTGCCTACCTCAGCCTCCGGAGTGCTGGGATTAAAGGCGTGCACCACCACGCCCGGCTCTCTACTTACTGTGTCTTCCAGCAGATTTAGTGTTTCTGTTTTAATATTTAGATCTTTGATCTATTTTGACTTTTGTTTAGTGCATAGTGATAAGCATTGGTCTAGTTTTTGGCATATGGAAAGCCAGTTTTTTCCAGCACCACTTATTAAAGAGGCGATCTTTCTTCCAGTGAACTTGTTTGACCCGTTTGTCAAAAATAAGGTGTTTGAATGTGTTTGTGGTTATGGTTGTATCTTCTAATCTATTCCATTGATCTTCAGGTCTCTTTTTGTTCCAGTACCATGCTGATTTTATCACAGTAGCTTTGTAGTGTAGCTTCAAGTCAGGGATTGTGATGCCTCCTGCCTTGCTTTTGTTGCCCAGAATTGCCTTTGCTATTCCAGGTCTCTTTTGGTTCCAGGTGAATTTTAGGAATGATTTCTCTACATCTGTGAGGTATTCTAATGGAATTTTGATTGGAATTGCATTAAATCTGTATAACAATTTTGGGAAAATGGCCATTTTCACAATGTGTGGTCTTCCTATCCATAAACAAGGAATGTTTATCCATTTTCTGAGATCCTCTTCGATTTCTTTTTTCAGAGTACATAATTTTCATTGTATAGACCTTTTACTTTCTTTGTTAGATTGATTCCTAAGTATTTCATTTTTTTGGTTGTTATTATGAAGGGTGTAGCTTCTCTTATTTCTTTCTCAGTGACTTTGTTGTTTGCATAGGCGAATGCTGTTGATTTTTGAGTGCTGACCTTGTATCCAGCCACGTTACTGAATTTGGTTATTACATCTAGAAGTCTTTCAGTGGAGTTTTGGGGGTCTTCTATGTAGAGTATCATGTCATCTGCAAATAATGATAATTTAACTTCTTCCTTTCCTATCCTTATTCCTTTTATTTCTCTCTCTTGTCTAATTACTCTGGCTAATGTTTCCAACACTGTATTGAATAGGAGTGTTGATAATGGGCATCTTTGTCTTGTTCCTGATTTTAGAGTGAAAGCTTTCAGTTTTTGACCATTTAATACAATGCTGGTTGTTGCTTTGTCATACATGGCTTTTATCAGATTGAGGTAAAGACCATCCATTCCAGTTTTCCATAGGGTTCTTATCATGAATGCATGTTGGAGTTTATCAAAGCTTTTTCTGCATCTATTGAAATGATCATGTGATTCTTTGGTTCTACTGATATGGTGTATTACATTTATTGATTTACATATTTTGAACCATTCCTGCATTCCTGGGATAAATCCCACTTGGTCATGGTGTATAATCTTCTTGATGACTTGCTTCATTCTGTCTGTCAGTATTTTACTGAGGATTTTTGCATCTATGTTCATTAGGGAGATTGACCTGTAGTTCTCTTTTTTGGTTGGGTGTTTCTCTGGTTTTGGTATTAGGGTAATATTTGCTTCCAGGAATGAGTTAGGGAGAATTGCTTCCTTTTCAATTTCATTGAAGAGTTTGAGGAGTGTTGGCATTAAGTCTTTCTTGAATTTCTTGTAGAATTCAAGAAATTCTGTGAGTCCATCAGGACCTGGGCTTTTTTCTTTGTTGGTAAGGTTTATTTTAAATTTCATTAACTGAAATTGGGTTATTCAGCAGTCTTACATCTTCTTGATCCAGCTTTGGTAATTCATATGTTTCTAGGAATCTGTGATTCTTTTGTTTTTTAGTCAAATTTTTCCCACTTGTTGATACTTACTGTTATTTTTTGTGCAACAGAGTTTCTGTTTAGAAAATTCCTTCATTCATCTATGTCTTCAAGTGTTTTACCTATTTTTTTCCAGTAGGTTTAATGTTTCTGTTTTAAGGTTTAGATCTTTGATCGATTTTTGCTTTAATTTAGTATACAGTGAAAGATAAGAGTCCAGTTTCATTTTTTAAAAAACCAATAACTGGTTTTCCCAACATCACTTGTTGAATAGACTATTTTTCCTTCAATATATGCTTTTGGTCCCTCTATCAAAGATCAAATAGTTGAATCTGTCTGGAGAAATTTCCATATGCTCAACCCTGTTCATTGATCTACATGTCTGTTTTTCTTTCAGTACCATGCTGTTTTTTAATCACTATTGCTTTGTTGTGTAGCTTGAAGTCAGGTATTACTATGCTGCCTGCTTCGTTCTTATTGCCCAAAACTACTTTTGATATTCTGGGTCTCTTATGGATCCATTGTGAATCTTAGGATTATTTTCTGTAGATCTATAAAGTACGTTGTTGGCATTTTGATTTTGACTGCATTGATCTATGTAACAGTTTTGGGAGTATGGCCATTTTGACAATATTGATTCTGCCTATCTAGGAGCAGGGGATGTCTTTCCATTTTCTGACATCCTCTTCAATCTCCTTTTTCAAAGTACTATAATTTTCTTTGGAAAGGTCTTTCACTTCCTTAGTTAGGTTAATTACTTGGTATTTCATTTTTTTGAAGCTATTGTGAACCTTGTTTTTTAAAAAAATAATTTCCTTCTTATTTAGTTCATTATTGGTGTACACAAATGCTAATGATTTTTTTGTATCGGTCTTGTATTTTACTAGATGGCTGAATTGTTTTTAATTCTGAGAGTGTTTTGGTTGAATTGTTTGGGTCTTCTATGTAGAATATCATATCACCTACAAATAATGATAATTTGAATTATTCCTTTCTTATTTGTGTCCCTTTCGTTTCTCTCTTGCTTAATTGCTCTGGCTAGGGTTTCAGGTATTATGTTGAATATAAGAAGTGTTAGTAGACATCCTTGTCTTGTTCATGATTTTGGGGGGAATTCCTTTAGTTTTTCCCCATTTAGTATCACGTTAACCATTATTTTGTCATAAATGCCTTTTGTCGTATTCAGTTATGGACCTTCCATACCTGTTTTCTTCAGGGTTTTTATCAAGAAATGTTGTTGAATTTTGTCCAAAGCCTTTTCTGCATCTATTGATATGATCATATGGTATTTTACTTTTTTTCTCTTCATGTGATGTGTTAGGTTTATGGATTTATATATGTCAAGCCATCCTTGCATCTCTTACTTACTTGATTATGATGTATGATCTTTTGATAATGTGCTGCAGTTTTATTTGCTAATAACTCAGTGAGGATTTTTGCATCTATATTCATTAAGGAAATTGACCTATAGTTTTCTTTTTTAGTTGGGTCTTTATCTGGTTTTGGAATCAGGGTGATACTAGCTGCCATAAATGAAGTTGGGAGCACTCCATCCTTTTCAATTTCTTTGACAAGCTTGAGCAGTATTGGTGATATAGCATCCTCAAAGGTTTTGTAAAATTCAGCAGTGAATTCATCAGGTCCTGAACTTTTTCAGTTGGTAGATTCTTTATTACTGTGACAATTTCATCACTTGTTACTTAGTTGTTAAGCATATTTACATCTTCTTGGGTTAATTTTGGTAGTTTGTATGTGTCAAGGAATCTGTCAATTTCTTTAAAATTTGATTTTTTGGAATATAATTCTTCAAAATAGTTGCTGTCTTCTGGATTTTGACAGTATTTCACTTTTTTCATTTCTATTTGCATTGATGTGGATCTTTTCTGTCTTTCTCTTTGTGAGTCTGGCTAGTCTTAAGTAGTTTATTTATTCTTTCAAAGAACCAGCTCTTTGATTTGTTGATTTTTAAAAACTTTTTTGTGTCTCAATTTCATTGTTTTCTGCTGTCATCTTACTTATTTCCTTAATTCTGTTTTGGGGCTGGTTTGTTGTTGTTTCCCAAGTATCTTAAGTTTTTTTATAAGGTTATTTATTTGAACTTGTTTTGTTTTTCTAGTGGGAACATTGGTTGTGATGAGTTTTCCTCTTAGAACTGCTTTAATAGTGTCCCTGAGGTTTTGGTACATTGTATAGTCATTGTCACTAACTTTCAGAAAGTTTTAAATTTCTTCTTTTATTTCTTCTATGACCCATTGGTTGTTTGGAGTATGTTGTTGATTTTCCAGGAGCGTTTGCCTTTTCCAAAATTCTGTCTGTTGTTGAGTTTCTATTTTCAGTGCACAGTGGTCTGGTAATATGCATGGGGTAATTTCAGTTCCTTCATATTTACTTTAGAAGGCTTTGTGAACTAGTATGTGACCTATTTTGGAAAAGTACCATGTGCTGCTGAAAAGAATGTGCATTCTGTTATAGTAGGGTGGAATACTTTGAATATACATATGAAGTTTATATGTTCAAGAGTGTGTGGTTCATCTTTAATACTTCTTCTAATACTGGATTTTTGTTCAGTTGATCTATCTCTTAGTGAAAGTGGAGCCTTAAAAATCCCCTACTAAGATTGCGTTAGTGTTTATTTGATCTTTTAATTTCAACAGTTTTTGTTTTATGAAGATAGGTGCTCTAGTATTCAGTGCATTTATGTTTATCAGTGCTCTCTCTTCTTGTTGGATTGTTCCCTTAGCTAGTATGTAATAACCTTCTTTGTCTCTCCTAATCAGTTTTAGCTTGAAATTTACCATGTCTGCTCTTAAAATTGCTACCCTTGCTTGTTTTTGGAGACCTGGTGCATGAAATTCTTTAATTTTTTTTATGAATATCTTTTTGGATTAGATGAGTTTCTTAAATGTGACAGACTGTAAGATTCTGTTGTATGATTCAGTCTGCCAGTTTGTATCTTTCAAAACTTTTGGTTCTGAAGGTGTTAGTTGGCTTCTTCCCAGGGTCTCATTTGAATAATACTGAAACTCAGTCTGATAAAACTATAAATAATAGTCTTCATCACAGATGCATAAAATGTATGTCTAATGGTATAATCTTGAATTATGATACTTAGCAAGCATTGTCTGTGTCTCAAAATGTTAATATATCAATCATATATTTACTATCACTTTATTCAATTATCTTCTTCAGATACTATTAAATTATAAACCTTCAGAAGATACCTATGTTGTTTTATTATGTGGCATTAGGCATTTGGAAAATACTTCAGTCTCAATTTTAAAAACAAATAAACTATTCCATTATCCTTATTTTTATTGGTTTTATACATTAATTATAGCTCATGTTGTCTATGATATAGTTGCTTTGAACAGTTTAATTCTTTTGTTAACTCATTTTTTTAAAAAAAATTGTCTGTGATTAGTTACTCTGAAAGTGTAAAGACATTAAAAAACATCAGTATTATGTGTTTCTGACTTCTGTGTTTATTGATTTTTTCTTTTCCTTTTTTTTTCATTTTTACATTCATCATGATTTATTCCTTTCATTGCTCTCTCTAGAGTTTTTCATATGTATATGTATGTGAACACATGCATCTGTACACACACACACTGGCTGTGCCTTGGAGTTTTGTGTTGGTACTGGAAATTGAACTCAGGACTTTGTGCTTGTCAGGTCGGCGCTGTGCCTCTGAGCTATATCCCTGGCCCTATGCCTTGGGTTTTTCAATGGTTAACTCTTGTACTATAGTTACGATGCTTTGTAAGCAGATTTTCTTTATTGTTTCACTTTATCATATATAGCAAACCTAGTATATAGTGTTCAAGGCTCAAAATGATGTTAAAGCTAAAAATGGAAGAGTAATTCTTGTTTCTTAATTTCTGCATCCTGCTACAAGCAATCTTGCAGGCAAATGCATGGATTAGAAAGAAAGTAGTGGGAAATTTACCACCTTTCAGAAGAAAAAATTGCAATGACATTTTGAAGGGCTTTCATCTAAGAATAAGAGATGTAATTTTGTATTAAATAGGATGAAATATTTCAGTCTCAGCTGCTGTTGAAGAATCTCCCCATTTAGTTTGGGTTGTACACCCTTGGGGCATGTGTAAATGATAGTAATAAAACTACCTTGTTACTGATCTGGAGTGCACAACATCTTTTTGTCCATGCCATCTGTTGTGTGGAGGATGGCAAATTCTTCTATGTTGTGATTTTTGTTTCTTTGGAATCATAGATATCTGGAATGTATTGGAACAAAATTAATATTTCAAACCCTAAAAAACAAAAAAACAAAAAAATAAATTCTAATCCTGGCTGATATATCTTGCAGTAATGTTTTTTAAAACTGATAGGAAAATGATATTTTTATGATGAAGAGCACTCAAAGAAATTCATGACTACCAAACCAGTACTGCAAAAATTTCTGAAGAATATTCTAGAGACAATGAAATGAACAATGACAAAAGGCCTAATAGAATGAAAATGTCAGGTAAGGTAAGCAGTTAAGTAAAAGGGAAAGATAAAGAATCAGCACCAGGAGAATAAGGCAATGACAGAAATAAGCCAGTAACTTTCATCAAAACTCTCAAAGTGAATTCCTAAATTCCACAGTCAGAAGACACAAATTAAAGGAATGGATCAAGAAACAAAATTCTATGATATGCTATATAAGAAAAACAAATTTAGCACAAAAAGAAACTCAGAGACTCAATTCAAAGGATGGAAATCAATATTCCATGCAGTGAGAATCTGAAGAAAAGCAGGTGTGGTAGTAATTATCCTATATTCAGATTCAGGACTTCAAGCCAAAATTGATCAAAAGAGGAAAAGAAGGTAAAAAATATTGGTTAAGTGAAAAATTCTAAAGGAAGAGATAATAATTATTAACATATATGTTCTGAGCAGTGGTGCTTTCTACTTCATAAACCAAGTATTGCTGGATATAAAAGTCTAAATATAAACACAGTGTGGGGGACTTCAATACCCCACTACCACAAATAGATCAAATAAACAAAACATCAACAGAGAAATATCACAATTGAACAAAACCATTAAGCAAATGGACTTAGTAGATACCTGCAGAGTGTTTCACCCAACAACAGCATACACATTCTTCTCAGCAGCACATGAAACTTTCTCCAAGATAGATCACATATTAACAAATAAAGCAAGTTTTAGTAAATTAAAAGAATTGAATTATACCATGCATAGTATTAGATCATAGGTGAATTAAACTAGAAATCAAGAAAAAACACAGAGATTATGTAAATGCATGGACACTGAACAATACTCTAAAAAAATGAGTTACAGAAAAAAAATGAAGGAATCAAACACCAGTTTCTAGAACTAAACAGTAATGCCAGTACAACACACCAGAACTTACGGGACATGAGGAAATTAGACCTTAGAAGCAAGTGTGTAACTGTGAGTGCCCACATCACAAATACTGAGCCAGCCCAGATAACCTAATGATGTACATCAAAGTCCTAGGAAAACAGTAATATTCGAAATCTAGTATAAGGGAGGAAATTATAAAGATCAGAGCAGGAACCAAAAAAGTGAAACCAAATTAAATGCCCCCCAAAAAACTACAAAGAATCAATGAATCAAAGAGTTGGTTCTTCAAAAGAATAAATAAAAGACAAACCCTTAGTCAGTTTAACCAAAAAAGGAGAAAAAAGACCTAAATTAATTCAATTAGGAATGAAGAAGGCGAAATCACAATGGACACTACTGAAATAGAAAATATTGTTAAAATTACTTCACAAACCTATACACCAATACATTTAAAAATTCAGACAAAATGGATGGGTTCCTAGATACATATGAATTACCGAAACTGAGCCAAGATTTAAAACTCCTGAGTAAACCAATAACAGGCAATGAAATGTAGTAATAAAAACCTGCCAAGTGAGAAAATCTCAGTCCACATGGATTCACTGCTGAGTTCCACAAAAGATTTTGTACCAATACACCTCAAGCCCTTTAATAAAATTGAAAGAAAGTACTCCCAAAGTCATTCTTGGAAGTTAATATTACCTTGATTTTAAAACCAGAGAAGAATCTAACAAAAAAAGAAGAACTATAGACCAGATTGTTTAATAAATACAGATGCAAAAATCCTCAATAAGATGGTGACAAACAATGAACAAGCCATAAAAAGATCATACATCATAACTGAGTAGGCTTCGTCTGAGGGATGCAAGGATGGTTCAACATGTGCAAATCAATAAATGTAACTCATCGCATAAACAGAAGCAAGGACACAAATCACATGACCATCTCATTAGATGCACAAAAAGCCTTTGACACTATCTAACATCCATTTATGGTAAAAACACTGAAGAAAATAGGTATACAAGAAACTTCTTAATCTACAAAAGTCATTTCTGAGAAACCTACTGCCAAAGTCATGGTTAATGAGGAATAACTCAAAACTTTCCCTCTAAAATCTGTAGCAAGACAAGTATGTACATTATCACCACTTCTGTTCAACATAGTCTTTGAAACATTAACCAGAGCAGTTAGAGAAGAGAAAGAAATAAATAGGATGCATATAGGAAAGGAAGAAGTCAAAATATCACTATTTGCAAATGACATGAACTTCTACATACAGAAACTTAAAAAAAAAATACCAAAGACTTGTAGAAGTAATAACCAAATTCAGTAATATAGCAGGATACAAAATCAACATGCAAAAATCAGTGTTCATGTACACCATTAATGAACTCACTGAAAAATAAATTAGGAAAAAAACACCATTCACAATAGCATCAAGAACAATTAAACACTTTGGAATTATTGTAAGAATGCAGAAGACCTCTACGACGAACCACAGTACTCTGATAAAGGAAATCAAAGGGGTCATCTGCAAATGCAAAGGTACCCTCTGTTCCTGGTTAGGGAGAACCAGTATAGTCAAAATGGTCATACTTCCAAAACTGATATATGGATTTAACACAGTCTCAATCAAAATTCCAACAGCATTTTTCAGAGAACTGGAGAAAACAATCCTAAAATTTATATGAAACCAGAAGAAACCTGGAATAGCAGAAGCCATCTTAGGTAACGAGCACAGTGGTAGGGATCACAGTCCTGGGCTGAAGCTACTTTACAGTGCTGCAGTGAGGGAAACACCAGGTGCAAACACAAAAGCAGACATCAGGATCAGTGAAACAGAATGGAGGATGCAGAAAGAATCCTCAGCACATTCTGCTGTTTGATCTTTGACAAATGGACCCATAAACGTACACTGGAGGAAAGATAGCCTCTTTAATGATGTTGAGAATACTGGCTATCTACATGCAGAAGGTTGACCCATGTATCTTACCATGCACTGAATTAAAATTGAAATGATTCAGAGAAATAAATGTTAAAACAGAAACACTTAACCTGCTGGAAGATAAAATAGATAAAGCTCTTGCAGTCTTAGGCATAGGCACAGACTTTCTGAACAGAACCTGGTTGAACAGGAAATAGCACTAAGAATCAGCAAATAGGATCATGTCAGAAAGCTTCTGTACAACCATATGACAGTGAAAAAAACTAAACCAAACCAAACCTAACTGAACCAAACCAAAACTCAGCAGAGTGAAAGGCAAACTACAAGAGGGGGAAGAGTGTTTTGCCAACTGTTCCTCTGACAGAAGACTAATATCTAGCATATATAAAAGATCTAGAAGTATTAGGCCCCACAAAAAAGATCCAGTCCAAAATGGGCAAGTGAAATAAATACACACTTCACAGAGGAAGAAGTTCAGATGGCCAATAGATACATGAGATGTTCAACGTCACTGAGCATTAGAAAAACGCAAATTGAAACAACACTGAGACTCCATCTTACTCCAGAAAGAATGACTATCATCAAGAAATCGAATAATAACAATGCTGGCAAGGCTACATGGAAAAAGAAACCCTTCTCCATTGTTGGTGGGAAAGTAAACTAGTGCAGCTGCTGTGGAAATCAGCTTGGAGATTACTCAAAAACCAAATTTAGAAATTCCATTTTATCCAGCTATTCCCCTTCTAGGTATGTTCCTAAAAGAGTTAAAAGAAATAAAATCAGAATCATGCATGCATACCCATATTTGTAACACCAAAATTCATAATAGCTAAATTTTAGAAGCAACTTACATGACTATCACAGATGAATGCATAGAGAAAATGTGGTATATACATAAAGTGGGATACTACTCTGCCATAAAGAAAGAGAAACTTGAATCATTTGTAGGGTAATGAATGCACCTGATACCCTAATGTTAAGTGAAATAAGTCAGACCACTTGCCTAAATATCACAGGGTTTCTTTTATATGAGACACACAAAATATGAAGAGCAAAGTAAAAGACAACAAGTGGATTGATGGATCTTTTTTAAATGTGAAAGATTTGGAGGATGAAGGAAGGGAAAAGTGGAAAAGGAGATTTAAAAAAAAGCAGTCAAGATGTGTTATATATGTGTGCCAACTCCACACGAGGAATGAAAATATGTACTGCAAACATGGACTAATACAGTAATAAAAATGAAATTTTTGGCTGGCAATCTTGCAATAACCTGTTTTCAGTTTTTTTTTTAAACTAAAGTTGTTGATTAAAACAAAAATAAATTTGGATTACATTTTATTAATAGAAACTGTTCCTTGTGTAAATTGTGAATTGATGATAGAAACTTTATTTGTATATTGTTAGTTGTTAATTTTTGTCACAGTTGGACTTAGATTACTTAAAACAATCTAGATCCATTTAGGATTTTATCTGTTGTTAGTAAGTAGCAATGTGAGAGATCACTTCTCTGAATTAGTTCAGTGGAAAATTATAGGACAGAAGTTCTGTTTGTTTTTCACATGATTGTGTAATCCAGTTCACCTGTCTGACAAGATCTGCACTATTAAATTGAAGATACAGTAGAATATCATTCAACAAGAGGTACTTCATATTTATGTAATTTTTCTTTGCAATTAATGCTGTAGTGACAGTATTTTGAATTTGCTGAGCTTATGTAAACACCTAAAAACAACAAAGGTAGTTCAGTACGACAATTACGTTTTAAAGAATGTTGCATTAGAACTTCTAGCCTCGGTACCCTTTATCCTTGCTATGAATAAAGATAAAGACTGGCAGATATATTGGAAAATGCACATATAGTGTATTCTGTTTAATGAAGTTAAATTTCTGTGCTATACTTGTCTGCCTCTTTAGTTTATTATTTTGTTCTTTTGTATAAGATTACAACCTCTGTAGTTTATTATTTTGTTCTTTTGTGTAAGTTTATAGCACAATTCACAAAAGGAGAAAATAAGTATCCTTGCCTGTTTTCTTTTTAGAGACTGGTCTAGATTAGGGAATTTGTAGAGAAACCTGATAATACATTTAGTTTAGATAAAACTCTGGTTTAGTCTAATTCTACAGATTATATTTACCTTCAGTTTTGATACTGGGACTAAGTGGATGTTAGTATTTAGATGTTCATCTTCACAAACCTGAATAAGGTTTGTTGTGAGGGCAACATATCGGAAAAATATGTCTGATGTGACTCAGAATTTTTCAATCTAAAACCACTTAATTTCCACATTTGGGAAACAGGAGCCAGCTAGAGAGCACTAGCATGAGTGAAATTTTGAACATAACAACAAAAACACCGCCACAGGGTCCGCATGTTGAACAATTAAAGAATGTTGAGTAAGTAGCTGTGACTGTTAATTGTGGTGTCAACTTGAATAAGAAATACCTAGCAGATTGGTTGAGCACAGTTCTGGGTGTGTCTGGGTCATGAATTTCCTAAAGAAAGAAGACCCACCCTGGGTGTGGGTGGCACCACCAATAGGCTCAGCCTGGATAGAACACAAGGGAAAGAAGGAGGAAGACTCCTGTTGTGCTTCTTTGGAGGAGCTCCAGTTTGCCATTTTTTTTGCACCCCAGTCTCCAGGCTGCCGGTGCACTCTTCAGCTTTCTGATAGGGAGCTCCAGGTCTTCAACTTTTGACTGGATTCTCTAGGTCTCCAGCTCACAGAGGGCCCTTTTATATTCTTCTACCTCAGATCTTCAGGTGCCCATTGTAAGTGTAGCTCTGGCACCCACTGTAAAATATATATATTTACATTGTATACATACATATATACATATGTGTATATATGTATAATATTAAATCTGTTCTTCTAGTGAACCCTAACTGACACAGTAGGTTCATATATTGTTGTGTATGGTGTCACTAATAATGCAAAAAAAGACATGAAATATTTAGGGATAAACTTGCAAAATATATGAACATTTGTATATTGCAAATTATACAATATTGTGGAAAGAAATGAAAAAAATATTTAATGAAATCCCAAGAAAACTAAAAAGACTTTTTTTTTCTTAGAAAACAATAAGCTGATTCTCAAACTTGTATGCAAATATAAGGAATCTAGAATAGTGAAGCATTTTTGGATAAAAAGCAAAAGAAACAAAAAAAAGCAGAGTATTTACAGAATGTGATTTCAAGACTTCCAGTAAAGCTGCTTAAGTAAAAACACTGTGGTATTCCTATTAGATTAGAAAAATAGATTAACGATGCTAAAAACAAGAAGAATCCCTCTATCTAAAAATATATTTGAAATGGGACACAGACTTACCCATTTCTAGAAGGAAGCGTTGGAGAAAATTTTCTTCACAATGTTACATTAAGCAAGTATTTCATACATATAATATCTGAACCATAAAAGCAATTATTAAAAGGATAAATGGAAAGCCACAGAGTGAAAGAAATGGGTGTAAAGTGTATATTTGGTAAAGGACTAGTAACTAACATATTCAAATAACTTTCACAACTTAATGTAACAAGTTTCCCTGTTGAAAAGATGAGTAAAACATACGGACATTTCACCAAATAAGGTATATATATAGCCCATTAGTACATGAAAAATTACGCAATATCTGAAATCATCAGAGAAAATCAAATAAAAATTACAGTTTTACCTGTGTACCATTGAACTAGGTAACACCGAAAGGACTAAAAATAACAAGGATTACCATACATATAGGGCACTGGCAGGGAACTGTCCCCGCCCCCCACAACCCCCCCCCCCATATAGGACACTGGTGGCATGCTGTTTTTCTTTCATGGAAAAAGATGTTAATGTATGAGTTATTTCTTCTAAACCAAAACCTCAGTATTCAGGTTTAACTGCAGCATTGACACTGCTATAAATAAGTGGGTTTTGAGTTGCAGTTTGGGCACTCGTCTCTAAAAAGTTCGCTATCACAGGGCTAGAACAACTGCACTTCTTAGACATTGCTGAGCAATTCAGATTTCAGAATGGTATGATCATTTTGAAAAAGCTTGACATTTTCTTAAGTTAAACCTGTGTTTACTCAATCATTTCACTAGGTATTTACCAATAGTCACACGAATATAGGTATGTATAGCAATTTTATTTATTATAGCAATTTATTATAGCAATTTTATTTATTATAGCCCCAAACTAGAAACAATCCAAATGTCAATCAGTTGGTGAAAAAAAATGAACAAATTATGCTGTACACTGTGAATATTTGTCGTTACTCCAAGTTTACCATTGAAATGCATGAATTTTATTACATATAAACTAATCTTCATTAAAGCTGTTTTAAAATAAGACCATAAACCAGGAATGGTGGTTCACACCTGTAATCCCAGCAGTTGAGAGGCTGAAAGCAGGATGATTGCCAGGGATTCGAGGCTGACATTAAGGCCAGTCTGAATGGCATAGCAAGAGCCTGCTTCAGAAATACAGTACAATACCATACAGAACTGTACAATACTATGCAAGGCCACAGTGGTATTGGGGGGAAGGGGTTGTTTAAAAAATAGATGAACAGAAAAATAAATGAAATATTCTGCAGTCTGTGCTGATAAATTTAGGAGAAATTACTGAACTGGTAATTGCATCAATCAAGAATAAAGAATGATTAGTAGGACTATTTGGAGAGATTTTTGGAGAATGTGATATTTCCAAAGATTATCTTAGATATTATTGACTACTTTTATTAGGTAAAATGCACTTTTCCTAAGTTTCCATGTCTGCTGTCAAAGGTCACATTTCCAGCTGTGATGGCCTGACCCTTGCATACACTTCCTGCTGTGTTCCCCTATAAAATGTTGTTTCAAATTCAAATTGTTTAACTTGAACCAAATTAAAATAGAAATGTAATTTTTAATTTACAGAAATACCGGTGACACAAGATTAAATTTAGTGACAGTATAAGTGAATGATTGGTTAAATTTGGAAAGTAGGAGATTCTTTGAGATAGTTGTACTGGACTGTTCAAAAGGTTCAGTCAGTAAACTAACAAAAAAACCTTTATGAACTGTTCTAGATTTAGAGTCAGAAATTTTTTTTACCAAAAGCAACATGTAAAAATTCACTGGATTAGGGAGGGGGGTATAGTTAGAAAAATACATTAGGGAAAACTAGGATTTGTGGAAAAGTTTGAGAGTATCCTACAGAGTAGGATTTGATAAATTTTTTGGTTTGGGTATTGTGATGAAGAGCCTAATGTAGTACAAGGTGTTTTGCAGCTTACTTTGTTTCAGAAGTAAAAGAATAATACCGATCCACACATAAAGCATTTGTGGCAGAATGTTTACTTTTAAATGAAGATGAAAGTTATGTGTACATTCACTTTTTATTCCCTGAAAAACATAAAATAAATGCCCCTCTGGTAAAGATAGATCTTAAAAGTACAGTGAACCGAAATACTCTGCAACTTTTAGTTTTTAAATGAGATGACCATTTAAGAAGTTACATTCCTTTTCTATCTTCAACATAAAATTCATAGTTACAAAGATTTATGTTGCTACATAGGGGAGGATATCTGAGTATTATAATTTTTTTGTCAGAAACTAAAGATTAACTGATTTTTGCTTTAGTTAAGATTAAAAAGAAAGTACAGTTAGTTGAAGCACAGAATTAAAACTTTAAATATAATTTTCACATGGAATTGATGAAATTAGAATTAAAGGCTAGTATATTCAATTAATATTGTTGCATAACAAATTCCTACAAACTCAGCTTAAAAGCAAGGCCAGTTTTTTCTAGTTCTGGAAGTCAGTAATCTGAGCAGACTGAGCTGGACTCTCTGAGTAGATCTCACAAGGCCAAAATTGTGGTCCAGCCAGGCTATGTCTCTGAGATGCTTTGTTAGCGGACTTCAAGTTCAATACAGGGCCTGATCTGAGGTCCTGTACTTTTGCTGGTTATTAACGAGAAGTCACCTGGTATTCCTAGACGGTATCCAAATGTCATACCTCCCTTCCATCATCAAGAAAATCAGTGACAGCAATTTTTTGTTTGCACTTTATATTTCTCTCCCTTCCTGTTCTGCTATCACTAGGAAAAAACAGTTTCTAAAGGGCTGATATAATCATATTAGGTTTATCACAAAATCTCTTTATTTTAAGGCCAACTTCTGTCATACAATGTGAAATAATTATGGGAATGATATCATGTATGCACAGGTCCTACCTACGTACACAAGAAGGGGGAATTATACAATAATAATCTTCATTGGAGATTGTACTTAGAATTCTGTCTCAGAATTCTTACTTTGATTTCTGGTAGAAAAAATATTTCTTCAAGGTGATGAACTCATCATTTCTGTTATATCTGCTTTGATTGTTTATGATAATATAAAAAGATATTTTGATTGAAAAAAGTTTTATTTTTAATGTTTAAAAGGACTGTTAAAAGATGTTACCTTATTTATTTTCACAATGCTCTGTATCTAATCAAATCCAGGCATAATATTCCTAGAAAGCTTCAGTTACTTATTCCTGTTAACAAATCAGCTCAAACGTAGTGCAAATCAAAGATCATTTTATTATACTTCTGGACTCTGTGGTTCAGGAAATGAGGCAGAGCACCATAGGATACCTCATATTTGCCTCATGATGTCTGGGACTCAGCTAGGAAGACATCAGCCTTCAGGGGTGACTGCAAAGGCTGAAAATCCTCTGGAGGAGGCTTCCTTAAAGCATGGTGACCTCTGGTTTCTCAGATTTTATACATGCCAGCCCAAGGCTCCAAGTGCAAGTGAAATGTTAATATAAAAATCTTGTATCACATTTTAAATGGAACATGTCCCAACATTATTTCTCAAGTTTGATAGTTGACATTTTATAGAACTTTCTTAAAATGTGTGCAGATGTTCTGAGTTATGGTTTCATTTAGAGCAAAAAAGGAATGATGACTTTTAAATCATAAAATTGGGACTTTTGGATGGGTGGAAAAAATATAACATACATATATATTATTCATAGCTAAGTAGCATTTTGCTTCATTTCAAAATAATTGGCATCAATTTGAATAATGTGTAGTTTTTTAACTCTAAGAAGATTGCAGCATAATTAAATATAGCAGGTTGTGCTGTGTTCCTGTACCATCGTTAATGAACTGTTAGAGTTTTGTAGAGAAGCTAACAAGTTTTGAAAGTGAGAGGAAAGAAATATTGAGGTAGTGATATAAAAGAAAAGAGGAATGATACAGTTAGTGTTATAAAATCAAAGTATATTTGCCCTATTTTTGCCTTTTTCACAGAAAAGGAAGTTTTCTTGTGTTACCTAATGTGAGATCTGTTGATGCCCAGTCCGTCTTCTCTCTTACCATGTACCTGAGAACACGACTGTCTCAAGCCAGTGGGAATGTCCCAGCAGCCTCCTCCAAACTGACTCGCCTAACAAAACCTATGCTGTTAGATCCTAGTCCCGTTTTCTTAGGTTTTTAGAGTTTCGGTATGGCCTCCGGATGATGTTTTGCCTGTTGTTCCTGTGCTGTCACTGTAGCTTTTCCCTGTGTGTCCTGGCAGCCCGTGTCCCATAAAATCAGTTTAGGGTGCTGCACTAGTGGCGATATAAGCCATCTAGCTTCCCACTCATTGTGGCTTTTCTGACTCATTCCATGTTTGCTTACCTAAAAATCATTTTTTCCAAAGATTCAGAAAATCTGCAAACTATAAAAATAGGAATAACTGATGCTAGCAGTTGAAGCCCAAAGTTTCAGTGGGGTGCTCAGGCCAAGCACATCAGTGTTCCTTGGAAGCCTACTACAAATTCACATTCCCAGGCCTTATCCTAGTCCTGCTTCATGTGCGACCCTGGGCTGGAGTCCAGCACTTGTGTTTTGCAGACCGCACAGGGGAAACTGATGAGTGTAAACCTTAAGAACCACTGCTTTTTGCCTTGGTCGTGGAACTTAAAATAAATTGTACCTTCTTTTGCATAAGTATTATTAGTTTTTACTTATGTAAGCTAGCTGTATTTATATACCTACATATGTTATCTTAAATAGTTATGCATTATTATTTAGGTATATACACATATGTAAATGTCCATAAATATATCTTCTGGGTTTGTAAATTAATGTAAAAAGCAGAGAATGTGCTATTTCTGTCATTGTTCCCACCAGATTTTGAGATGAAATGAAGAAACCCACATAATGATGAACACAGAGTAGACTGGGTGGGACTCTCAGGCTGGAGACTGATAGCCAAGGTGGGAGGAGGGGAGGAGGAAGTGGTCGGCTGAGGATGCAGGAACCCAGTTGGGAGCACCATCCAGGTAGCCGAGTGGGCAGAGTGAACCCTGATGCTCCATTGTGTGTTTTCATCTGGGCTGTTCCCTTCAGGGCTGCAGGGACCTCAGCTGAGTCCTTCGGCAGTACTGTTGCTTTTAGCCCCATGCACTACTACAGCAAAAAAGATGAGTTTTTGATGATTGCTGGCATACCACAAACTTGGTTTGCATTGTCACCAGACTGATTATAAAATTGTATTCTACCTATTATGGCTCTGTAATGTATAATAATGTTAAATAGGGAGAATATGGTTGCATTACTATTGCTAGATTAAATATAGAGGTGGTGTTTATATAAAAAGAGCCATCAGTTGCTTTCTACAGGAACTTTACGTCATTATTTGAACAAGTAGGGGATTTTTTTTTTTTTGTACTGGGAGTCAAACTCAGGACCTTGCACTTGCCAGGCAGGCACTTATGCTGCTGAGCTATACCCTCAGCCCAAGGATTTCGTTTACACCTCTTCCACTTACAAAGACCTTTCTCGGATTTTGTGCTGTCTCATGTCCATGCTTCTTGTTTTTCAGTATCTTGGGAAGCAGCATGGCTTTGAGTAAGTTAAACTTGCTTCTAAATTATTTGTTGACTTTGGAGGGGGGTGTGATAAAAATTAAGTTATTCATAGTTTCAATATTGTCTTAAGGTGTTATTTTTAGTGAGTACCTGTTCCTTAGTAGGTCAGCACTGACTATTGGGTAGAAGATAAATTTTGGCACTTCTATTTTAAGATTTTCCTGAGAGATATTTCTGTTAGGAAGAGACTTTGAAAGATGATTTTTGCTACTGCTCCTGTTAGATTTCTTGCGTTATTTTTGTGTAGCTAAATATCAATCTTTGTTTTAAAAATTCCTTAACTGCATATGGATTTTTAAAGTTGATTTTTATTTCATAGTACTTTATTCCACTTAATTTCAAATGAGAAGGATCTAAACTAGGATGAAGTATATCTACATGTCTTGAAAAATGATCTGTTATAAACCTGGATGTAACTGGCGTTTTCTTGCAAGGCTTCTCACATGCATGTGGAAGGAAAGAGAATTTGTTGCATTCCTTTACTGGTGCTGTAAAAATGGCAAGAACTTACTGGGGTTTTTACAGCCGCACATGTGTGTGGGCTTTTAACTCTCTTTTTATTACTTCTCCTCCCCACAGCTTCCTGAATGACCCTTCAAGCTGTTTGCTCTTCTTGTATCTTCATACATTCTTACTTTTGCAGGTACTCTTGGATGTCACCTATGTGGCAATCTCAGACCATTCTCAGGCTTGTTTCTCTTAAGCTATTGAGTCAGTGGAAGCCAACACTTCAGAAGGGAAAATGAGGTGGGGTGATAGTGAGAAGGTCTTGTTCCTTTCACTGAGAAGTATTTTGACTCTTGGATTAGGCATAATAACAGGTAGGGCTATCTTTTAAGCCAAGGATGGTTGGTCATAAACATGGTGCCTTGAAAGGTAAAATGAAAAGCTATTAAGAAAGGCTGTTGGGTCCCTTTTTCTCTTCATATGTCTGTTCCATTCTTTTCTTACCTTTCAGTTGATTTGATAAAGATGGTTATATGGAAGCCACTGAGTTGTGAAAGTATCTCTTAAGACTAGACTCAAATGAATTAGGCCTTCTCTGTACAGAACAGTGACTGAGATTGGCTCATCTTGGATAATCCGTCATCAGATCCTGGGTCCGGGAAGGAGGGCTCACTGTAAAGCACGGAGTGGGACCTTACTGGTCTTTCTCCAGTGTAAAGTCATCTCTGATCTGGTTCAAGCTGGGCCAAGGCAAAGAAAATCCAGAATTTGTGGCTCTAATTGAAAACATTTTGAACTTTACATCACATTTTCCTAATTATCAATTGCTAGTTTGGAAATTTTTTTGTTTTGTTTCAGGATAGGAGAAACAAATACATGTTTTTAGTTGGTGTAGATTGAGAAACTGGGGGAGGAAGCAGCTGAAAGAACAGTATGTTAAAAAGAAGGAGAACATTTAATGGCTCGGTCCCCAAGAAAAGAAGGTCCAGGACCAGATGGAGGCGTTGGCCTTGTGCAGTACAGATACATTATTCTTTGAGCCCAAGCTGTATCAATGTGACTATGTGTCAAGGTGTGAGGAGTTGCAAAACTTAATTCCTGTGTAGGAGTTAAGACTGCCTGCTAAGAGAGATGGGTTTGGGGTGGAGCCTGGCAGAAAATGAAAGTTTGTGGTAAATGAGATACAAAATGAACTATGAATAAATTAAAGAATTTCTGGGAGTGCGACTGAAATGCAAAATCCAAGATTGAGAATCAGAGTTACCACTGGAACGGGCTTCCCCCCAAACTGGATGCATTCTTTTAGCAAATGAGAAGAACAGGCTTTTGATTAATCTACATGCAACAGAAAGACTGAGGGAAATGAGGCTGGAGAAGACAGCTGGCAAGTGAAAGAGTGGAAGTGCTCCTCTCTGAGTAGGGAAGAAAATGAAAATCGAAAGAGGCAGAAGCATTGAGGAATAGAGAAGCTCTATGTAGGCTGAGAATCTCAGTATTCCAAACTGGCATTTAGTGATGGAAAGGTGGGAAACAGATGCTGGAGTTAAGAATCATTGATATTGGAGGCGAACTTGTTCCAGCTGATGCTAGTGTCCTGGTTATATTGACGGTCACCTCTTTGGAGAAGGACAAGGAACTTGCACGTGGGAATTCTTAAGTGAATGGTTCATTATAATGACTGATTTATACAACTGATTATAATGACTTGATTTTCATTGCTACTTATTCTGTGCCAGGCATTGTTACTAATTTTTTTTGTGCATTACTTCTTATTTTCATAATAACCCTGCAAGGTAGATAGCATCATTTTTACTTTTCCTATGAAGAAAGTTGAGCCAATTTAGTGTGTTGCTCAAGATTATTCATTTGTCAAATCCTGGACATGGAATTTAAACTCAGGGATGTCTAATGCCAAAGCCTGTCACTGTGAGGTTGCTGAATTTTCCTGATAGAGTTTAATCCCCTTCCATCAGCCCCAAGCTCTCGGTTCCTGTTTTCTGTTTTAGTCCTTTATCTTGTGTCTTTCTCCATTCTAGAAAAAAAAAAAAGACTAAAGGTAACACAAGAAATATAATAAATAGGTTTTTAAAGAATAAGTAAAAATAAAAATTACAGAAATAGGATGTAATTAATGGTTAATATACAAACTTAGGCTATTAATTTCAACAAATTTACTAGGCTTGCATGTTTGAATAGAGTTATTCAATTAAAGAATGGCCAGGATGTAAGCAAGACTAGCCAGATGCTAGAATCTTTAAAGCCTGACAGAGGACTAGATCACAACTGGAGATGGGTAGACTATGTCAGTGCAGAGTATAAAGTACTTCAACCTGGGAAGAGCTGTAAGATGGCTTAGTGTGGAATCAGCTGGTGCAGCTCCCCACGCCTGAATTAGGGCTGAGGACATCCAGTATGTACAAGGTCATCTAATCAGTAGGAAAGTAGGATATGAAGTCAGGAGGATGAGAACTAGTTCTGAATTTTTTTTCTGTATTTCAGTACTTTTTGAGTGAGGCATTGAGAAATCTTTTTGTGTCATGATCTGTTTGTATGAATGTGTATGCGTGAAGAGGTTAAGAACTGACCCCAAGGCCTTGCACATACTAGGCAAGCACTCTGCCACTGAGCTGCATCCCCAACGCTTTTGTTATTTTGAGTGCTCTACTCAGGTGGGCAGGCTGTCCTTGAATCTGTAATCTTTCTGGATCAGCCTCACTCACACGTGTTTGGGGTTACAGGTGTGTGCTGTCCTGCCCAACCCATCTCAGGATCTTCAGGGTCCTTGTTCTCCACAGTTCATAGACACTTGAATCGCTCAGTGGCTTGTTCACTCCCAGAAACCTGCGCCCCAGTGAAGCCTGTCCGATCCAGTGGATCCTGAGTATGGCTTGAAAACCATATTTCCAGCCGGGCGTGGTGGCGCACGCCTTTAATCCCAGCACTCGGGAGGCTGAGGTAGGCGGAGCGTTGTGGGTTCGAGGCCGGCTTGGGCTACAACGCGAGCACAAGGCCGGCCTGAGCTACATAGTGCGACCCTGCCTCAAAATACCAGGGCTGGGAGTTTGGCTCAGTGCCTTAAGCGCCTGCCCTGGCAGGAGCAAGGTTGTGAGTTCAATCCCCAGTGCCGCAAAAAAAAAAAAAAAAAACCATATTTCCAGGAAATCCCCAAGTGATGCTAATGATTGCCAGAAGCCCACACTCAGAGCAGTGGGAATGATTCAAAAGGAAATTGGACAATAATTTAGAAATATAATACCAATGATCTAAATTAGGAGATAAAATGGTTTTTTTAAAAAAAATTATTTATTTTTTGTATGCCCCAATCCTCATTAGCAAGCTAATTATTGAAACTGAGTCTTAAGGTAAATCTGATAGGAAGTTTTTCAGTTCATTGGAGAGGATATTTTGTTCTTAGCAAATCCGATATTTGTATGCTTAAAATTTCATGTCTTGAACCAAATTCCTTTTCACTATTAATATCAAAGGTAAATTTTATATAACTTTTGTCAAATTTACAATTAATCTATATTCTAAAGTTTTGCAGGGAGATTCGTCTCCCCCAGTCTGATCTGTTAATTATCTCAGCCACACAAGTGAAAAGATTATATCCCTGTCTTTAAAAGTATAATGCCACCAAGGGCTGTTTGAATAAAAATGAATAATTTGTAGATTAGTTACGATGTTTTTAAACCATGGTTTCTAAGGGTATTGAAGAGCTAATTTTAATGTCTTCATCTCCCAAGTATCAAGGGTATTTCCTTATCTTTTTATTTTTTTGTGTAGAAGAATAATTTTAGTATATTGCATCAATACTTCTTTAATATGGCATTGATCACTAAGAATGTTATTTTTAGTATATCACAATAATAATAAATCCAATATTCTAGATTTATAGAGAATATGAGTGATTTAATAAGTGGCTAAATATTGTAGTTTACAATTTTCCTCAATTTGGGATCCCACCAAATGATATAACAAAAGCATAAAATATATTTAATTTCTATTTTATTCCAAAAATAAAGCCACTTAAGGAAAAGATCAAAGAGATTTTAATTTTATTTTTCTGTGGTTTTTGGTGTAGTTCAGAAGATAAACAGCTGTTAAGAACTTCATGTTCCCACCTGAGAATAGCATGTAGGTTAGCTGTGCTTGAGAAGCTTATAATAAAATACTTTTCCACAAGTAGCTAATAGAAGTCTCAAGAACATAAATATTAATTTGTGTCCAGCTGATAACCTCATATGGAATGGTGATAGCTTTGTTTTTTTCTTTTTTAGACATTGTTTTAATGCCTAATAGGATTGAATTGTACATGTGGAAAATATTAAAGTAATTAAAAACATTTGGCTTTTTTGCATATATTTTCTAAAATTAGCCATCTTGTTAACACTCAGCTGTCTTGTCTCTAATTGGGCTGCAATGTGTGAAAGAAAAAGAGCTTTGATATGGAGCTGTTTTTCAAAGTTTGTCTCAACTATGATACACACAGAGGAGCTAATAGATGTAGCTTTGAAAAAGTTCCTGATGTGAATGTTTTTTACCTATATGACACTAGATTTAATAAGAATGTGCTACATTCCAATAATTAAAGAATTTTAGTGTCACTGGAAATATAACATTATCACTTTAGAACTTACAGTTGAAAAATGGTACTCAATATCTATCTGATCCAAAGTAATATTTTCTTACTTAAAACATGCATAGTGCCATCTAATTTTCTAATGAGGAGTGATTACAGCTGCTAATTTGCTTTTCTCAAGACGGATAAATACTATTATTTTCCCATCCTCAGTGTTTTACAGAGGAACAGTTTTGACTTCTATAAACTATAGAATTATTTTTAATTGGGGAAATGTTTGTATAATAGGTCAAAATAATGTAATCGAGGCAACTTCTGCAAAGACTTTAGATTTAGGAAGACTTCATAGACAGCCCTTATTCTGTAATTTCATATAGGCAGACATTTAGTATATTGAGACAGCTCTTACCACTTTTTGAAAGTTGAATTTTCCATAAAAACAAGGCTATATTGTTTGCCTGTGGATAAAGTATATTCATTTCTTTCCTAGCATCCAGTGAGTTTTATTAAAATTACTACTACTGTCAGCAAGAGGAAGAAGAGAATCATGATAAAGGAATTGATACCAAAGCAACTTTATGAAGGAAAACAAAAGCACCATTGTTTTATTTTGTTTTTGTTGTTGTTGTGTTGTTGTTGTGTATGGTTGGTTATCTTAAAGGAGGCAAGTGGGGCCACCTCTAAATTGGATGGCTCTGAAGCATATATAATTTGCAGGGGTGGGGTTCTTTAAGAAAAAAAATACTTCCTCTGGAAATTTACGAAGCCTCTAAGACAGAGTTGAGGGGCTCTGAAAGAACCACTGGCAGGAGAAGCCCTTCAACTTAATTTGTGCTAACTTCAAGGTAAATACTACTTTCCCCAAAGGGAGGAATATTTATTCTGCTTGTGGGGGTGAAGTAACCTCCAAAGTTACTTATCAGTCCTCATCCCCAAATGAAAGGGGAGTTTATTTCCATATTAGAATTTCCACCTTACCTTCTTCACTCATGGTTTCCAAAGAATTTATCTATATTTAAGACCTTCAAGTGAAATTTGCTGAGTATTTGTTATTCAGTTGCTCAGTTATGAGCTGACCAAAATCTAACACTTGGTGAAAGTTACTGAAAGTAGAAAGCTGCTGAGTCATGAATATGGATGAAAATGTATTGAATTTTCCTATAGTTTATGGTAGTATTAAGATAACATGCCAGCAAACTAAATATCTCAATTAAATTATTTTTGGAGAAATGCAAGCACTGACTTAGAATTGAGTGCTGTATTGTGGAATCTCAATAGGAAACCTATCTGCTAGAAAAATGTCATTTGTCAAAGCTGTGAAGTCAAGGGTTGTGTATCCATGTTGCTGATTACAATATCCAGTATGTCTAATTAGATATTTCTTTAGCAAGATGGAGAACTGTAGTGGTAAGAAGTACAGGCTTCGAAATTTATATTTTTGATAAGCATGGCAACTGTGTATACTAGGTTTACTTTCTAACATTTAGAATAAGACATTTAGAAAATGTGCTAACTTTTGTATATTCAGAAATAAAGATTATCTTGCACATTGTGGATTTGTAGATAGGCTCAATGCCTTTGGTCATACTGCTTTCAGGACCTGTGCCACAGGGTCATCTTGATGTCTTTGCACTTTTGTTTCCTCATCTGATGACTAAAAAGCATATTAGCTGTGGAAACTTGGCAGTGTCTGCCATACAGCAAGCACCCTGAAGTGCATCCTGCAGCTGCTGTTTAGCCTTTGATTCAGTGTTACACTAGCACATGCCTGATCCTTTGCTACTTTTAGTGAATGAATACAAATACTGAGTGTCTGTATAAACTTGAACATTTATTCCTTAACAGAAAATTTATATTTTGCTTAAATATTAATAAGCTCAGAGCTATATTCATTATTCCAGTGGTGTAATTTGTCCAATTCAAGTCTTGAAACAACTACTATGCTTTATTAAGTTCAATCCTATTCTCTCTGATCCTTTAATTTCTCATTTTATGTCTCAATCCATAAGTCAGTGCCAAACCTTTTAGAGTGGTACAGTTTATAAAATGTGTTCTATCTCCCATCTCCATTAACATCGTTACCATGTTCAGGCATATGCAGTTCTCATCTGTGAAGTTTTAGTTATGCATTCTTCTTGGACTAAATAGAAACATCAGCAGTCTTGCAAACTGTGTAGAACCTCCCATAGTAAAGTGTGTAGGCTAGTTTTACAGGTGTAACACATTTTGTGATACTGGATTGAAGATCAAAATGCAAGGTGTTATCACTTGATGCATAAAATTTAAAAATGACGTATTTTTTAAACTCTGTTAAATTGTTGGATAACTTTGTTAAACTGAAAACTTCTATTTAGTATTTTAGATCCAAAGACATATAAAAAACATGGGGTTGTATGGAACAGATCACTGGTTCCATTTTCCTGCTTGTAAATTATCAAGAGTAAATCATTATTAAATGAGATTTTTAGGTCTGTCACAGAGTGAGAGATTTTTTATTAAAAATGTGGCTAGTTATGTTTTTGTTACTTAAAATTTTGTAGGCTAGTAATACTGTATTTTAAAAAAAGTTTAACTTCACATCATATCTAGGTGGCCCCAAAAGTATTAAAATCTTTTTACTTAGTATGGTATAATGAATGATTCATAGTATGAAGTCATGAAGTTTTATAAAATTATAACCAAAAACATTGCGTGTGATTACTACATATATTTCAGTTTCTATACTGACTTATTCATTACCTCTCCATCCTAGAATTGTGGGAGGGTGCTAGGGTTAAGCAAACAGAAAACACTAATCTCTTGCTGGTACTTGAATAGCAATCCCATGGCCTACTCCCAGTTGTGTCGTTCAGTGGCTATATGAATTTGAGCGAATAAATAAACGGATCTATACCTTTTCTCCTCGGTAAAAAGAACAAAGTTGGGTTAAATTGAAATCTGAGGCTTGATTCAGGCCTGAAAACCTTCGATTCTACTGCAGCACACAATAAATGCCTGTTCTCAAGGCAGATGGTGCAGTAGCACTCAGCACTGATCCTGGGCATGTACTGAGTGGTGAAGACTGCAAGTCACACTTCTGTACAGTCTACGTGGTACACAGACACTCAGCAGTGAGCAGTGTCCACATTCTCATAAAACTTATGTCCCATACAAGGATAAAGTGGGCAGTGTTGTCTATGGAAGCACAGACCTCAGAGGCCCATGGTTTGATCACACTGGCACAGGCATCTGGAAAATTACTGCAACTTTCTGCTTGCCTGCTAGGATTCTGGCAGTGAAGGCAGCCACTATAGTGCCACTATAAGAAAATTTCATTTTCATTTTCATTTAAAAAAACCAGGATTTGTGAATTTCAAAGTAGAGTCTATGGACTTTTGTGGTCCACTAGAACTCCGCAATACTCATGAAAAGTATGGTTGGTGGGGATTAAGAGCATATTGAAACAACTTAGTTCATATGCATCCACAGATATGAAATGTTATCAGTTATGAGAGCCAGTAGAGTATACGTAGGTATACACCTGTAGTCAGTGAGACAGGGAGATCAGACACCATTTTTGCTGAGTTCACATCTGGGCATTACCTCTTCATAGCTTTGTGATTCTGAGCCTGTTGCTTACCCTTTTTGTGCCTGAGTTCCATCATCTACAGAAAGAGTTAACAGGGCTTTCTTTGTAAGCCCAGGATGGAGATCAATGCATTGTTAAATGTCAGACATTTACAATACTGTCTAACACATAGTAAGCTCTGTGTAGGTGCTACCTACCATCGTCATGTTATCAGTAAATTATTATTTTCAAGAAATGTTAACATTTCAATATAGTTTGGAGTATATTTGTGTATAAATAATTGGAAATCTTAAAGGTAGCAATGACTTAAGCTAGCAGCTTATTTCTCTCAGTTGTATTTAAAGAAAACCTGTAGGTAGCCATTGCCTTATGGTTTTAGGCCCCTAAGTTAGATTTTCTTTGCTTTTACTAGCTTAATCAGTCCAAGACAGATTCTCAAAGGATTGTGTTTGGATTCTAGCCAGGACAGTAGAAGGGTACTTTACTGCTACTTTAAGCACAAGTTTTAGAGGCCACATATGACTGTTGGCTTGTATCTCAGTGATGTAAGGCCAAACAGAGCTTCAAAGGAACTTGTAAAATGTGCTGTTTAGTTTGAGGAGGGGGATATATGTTGAGTCCAAAGTGATGGTTTTATTATTGAGGATTAAAGAGAGAATATTAGAAAATAATTGCATAAATATCATTGCATTTTGAAGATAGTTTTCTCAAGGTATAGGTTCTTTGCCAAAACATTTTATAATATTTGCATGTGATTTACATGTTTAAATATTCAATGTCTGTCATTACTAGGATGTAATTTTAATTCATGTGCACACAAAAATGGATTGATGTCTTCAAAGTGATTAATTAAGTGGCAAAATTAGAATTAAAATATTAACATCAAAACTAGTTCAGTTACTGATTTTAAACTGACACAAGCTGACAGTAGAGACTCTGCTAGTGTAATAATTTAATAGAAACTTGTGTAAAGAAATGTGGATAACACATGTGGCAATGATTCCTAGCATTCAGATGTTATTAGACTAGTGATCCATTGACCTCAAATCACCTGTTATAAAACTGTCAGAGTAAGTCCTTCCAATGTGGAATTGATGATCTTTTTTTTCCCTTAAAGGTAGGAATTAAAAACCTGAAGACTTCATTCATAATTTCAATCTTTTGTGTGACATAAGTCACACTAAAACTGAGAAACTTGCCAACCAGCTCAAACATTAATGACAAAGGTGTGTAGAGGGGACACAGATTAATTATCAGCCAACTCCTTTGTTAAATTATATTTTCTGTTAAATGACACACAGCGTATTAAGGGTGTCAATGTTTTTTGTGTACAAACTTTTTGTGAACCAATGTTTTCTTGCTAGTGAAGTAAAAGAACTGAGGTGTAGAGACTGAACCAGTTGGAAATATATAAAATATATGTGTTTATTCAGCAAATATTTTATGACCCTATTCAATGTCAAGATTTATTTCAGAAACTGGAAATATTGGGGATTTCAGAAGGCAAAAGTACTTTTCTTAATTTAACATATAATCGAATGAGAAGGAAATGTTTGACTTCAGCACTGTTCCTCACTTAAGATAGCATGCTAGAGGAAAAGGAGTGGTTATCTTGAGAATTTGGGTGCAGACGTAAGGAGGAGAGATTAGATCAGCTGAGAGTGGAACAGTTCTTGATGTGGATAAGGACAGCACTGCTTTGTAAATAAGAGCTTCCCTAAGTACTTCTCTGTCTCCTGCTGCTGATTAATAATATACTTCTACCTCCTAGTTACAATTCAGCAATGAAGAAAATAGTGAAAGTTGTACAAAGATTGACTCGCAGTCATTGAACATCTATCTTGGTGCACAAAGAAATGCAAGACTACATTATCCCCACTGAATAATGCCAGCTGGATGTCCAGTGGTAAGGGGCTCAAACAAGTTTGTCTAAAATGTGGGCTAGAAACATTGTTTAGCGGCAGCAGCCTCATTTATTTACAAGTGTATTATTTCACGTGGTTGGTGTTTGTATTGGTTAGGAGATGTGTGTGTGTGAATCCATTAGGATTAGAGAACCAGAGGCAGGAATGTCCATGTGGTCAGCTGCGTGCTGGAGAGCAGAGGATCTACGCCCTGCTCAGTCTGTGCAGCTGGAAGTCTCAGAGGAAGAGGGATCAAGGTGGCAGTGCGGGTCCAAGACCGAAGGCCTGAAAGCTTCCTCCAGAGTTGCTGATGTGAGCCTAACGAAAGTGCAATGTGATGGCCACAACTGATGGCAGTAGCTACCGAGTGCGTGCTGAGACAGAATGGAGCCTTTCAGTAATTGCGGACTGTCTTCTCCTTTTCTTTCATTCTACCTGGGCTGTAGCCCTACTGGCTACTTCCGCCCACAGTCTGTGTGGTTCTTAGCCCCTCAGCTAGCTGACCTAATGCCAGTCATCTCTGGAAGCAAACCTAAGAACTCGTCCAAAAGTGAGCTATCCTAATATGCTGCGAGATGTCTCTTAGTCCAGTCAAATTGACAGTCAAGATTAACTGTCACAGGGTTTGTCTGTGATGCTTGATGTCTTCCACACCTTAGTCCTATTTTTTTCATACTTAAAAATCCAGAGTTTAAAATGGAAAGTAAGTTATAGGAGGGTTTTGAATACTGACAAATAATATAAATGATTGCACCAAGATTTTCAAGCCCCCCTCCCCCGTCCCCGTGGGTTCTTGATGATTCTAAGGGAAAAAAAAATTGAGCGGCACATTTAAAAGTCAGCATAAAGGATGCAGCAGAATATAAAAATGAATGTCTCTATGTTGAGAGAAATGGTCAGCCTAACCTGAAATGTGATAAGGTTTTCAACTGAAAGTAAACATAATAGAGAAATCTCTCCATAATTCCCCGATGTACATTTGTTTCAAATGCCACTTACTTTCTGACAGCCACTGAACGCTGGCTGTCATCGTACCTTAACACAAGTGTAGTATTAATTTCATCTTGTAATTTTTATTTAAAACCCTGATGACTCTTCTTTTGTTTAACACAAGATTGGTGTCTGTGTATGTTGGGTGCTTGGTAGGTAGTCCACAAAGCCCTGAATTCTAAGAAACATCAGAACTGTGCCTGTGACACTTCAGGGAATGGTGGTGGGCCCTGTGCTCTTTAAGGGCTCGATGGAAAGGTTGCAAGTATAAAAAGTTTTAGTTATCTGTTGTTACAAACAGTATAAAACCTCTCTGCTTATGACAATGTTATGTCTTGTGTCTAGATGTCCCCGCAAAGCCTCATGCAGTCTTGGGGACCAGGCTTTGTAGAGGTGGCTGGATTGAGAGTGTTTGTGCTTGGATCAAGGTTTTGTGATTAGTAAATCAGTCCATAGTTCTGGCTAGGATTAAGGGTGTGAGTGCTACACCGAGGATGGGTAGTCTGCATACAGTGTAGAGGGCAGAAAGGGCCTTGTCCCTCCCTCCTTTGTTGCTTTGCTACAGCCTGCCCATCATGAACTGTTCTCAGTGAAGCCACCCTGCCTTGGAACCAGCTGATTATGGACTGAAATTTCTACAGACAGTGAGCTAAATAGACTTCTCCTTCCTTAATTTTGGGCATCAGACACTTTGTCTCAGCAACCAGAAAAGTAAGACAACTATGGATGCCTTTTGGTTCCACGTTTCATACAGTATCGCTCCGATGCTGGTCAGGGGACAAGGCTGAGAATCTGTGTTTTAGGGCGTGTTTCTATCGAGATTGACTTGAGGGAGGAGAGCCGTATCTCTTCCTGGGCATCATGATTGGAGGTAAGATGCTTTCTTTGATGTGGAGTGAGGGAAGGATCAAGCATGGCATTTTTATGATTTTTATTGGGACTCCCAGTTGTAATTTCTTTCAGTTGTTCCAAGCATATTTTCCCCCCTCTAAGGTATCAACTTAGTCTTGTGTCTGTGTTTTCTCCAGTGACATGAAGTGTTTCTCATGGAGACATTTTATCCGAGTTCTTCATTTTTCCTTTTCTGGTGTTCCTGTCCTCTATGGACTTGTCATCCTCCCGAGTCTGTCTTTGTCACTCTAAACTCTTTGAATCTTACCCTTTTGGTATTTCCCAGTTAGTCTTCCTAATGTCTCAGTTTTAGCACAGATTTTGCTCATTGTTCTCCTTTTTCCTTGCAATTTTTTCAAGTGATTTTCCTGGCTGTGGTGCTTCAACTGATTAAGTCACATATTCTTTTTGATTCCTATTTAGGACACAAAAGTAAAATTTAAATGTATTGACTTGTGTATCTGTGCTTGGCCATACCTGTATTTTTTTGTGATGTTAACTTATTTAAAAATGTTTTATACATTTGTTCATACATTTATACCTGATAAATGACTTTTCAGCAAAACGGAAGGAAAAGAGAGAGTCTCCTTCCATGGCCCACCCACAGTTTCTTTCCATGGAGGAAACTCTTTGTCCCTTCTTACTTACTGTTTCAGAAAAGTTTCAGGCATGTATCAGACTATTCTGTACTTTAAAATATCCAGAAATGGTATTAAGCATAATATATTGTTTTGAATAGTTGTTTTGAAGTTTAAAAATGTCACTGTATCTTGTAATATCAGAGGTTTTAAAATTTCATCATATTTTACATTGTGGCTATATCACAATGTACTTCAGTGATTCCCTTTTAGCAACATGTCCGTTCTTTCTCTTTAACTGCTATTTCCATCATATTCCTATAAATTTATAAATCACTAGCAAGGAAATTGCTGGACCAAACAGTTTGTGCCCTTGAATTTCGATAGTTATGCCAAGGTGTGTTTAAAAATGCCACTCGTTTTATATTCTCACACTACTTTTTAAGAATACCTATTTTCTCGCAGCCTTATCCACGATGGATTTTAACCAGTTTTTATTTTAGTTTAGGCCCTTAACATTTCTTGTTTGACTTACTGCAATTATCTGTTTGATCTCCTCAACCTCTACAGATGTTAGGAATCTAACACATATGGAAGATTATCTGTAACTGTTAGAATAATAAAACTTACTGAATTGTAGGATAGACTATACAATTTCTACTTTTGTTATTTAGTTACAAATATCGTATGTAATTTAAGTATTCCATGATGCTACTTTTAAACAAATCATGTGCTGAATGAAAAGTAGGTAAATAGTCTGCACCAGGTATCATCATATATGTTTTAAAAATCCTAATGTAGTAGGAATGAGGCTTACACTTTTCACCTTAGTGGGTTGTATCCCTTTTGAAGATTACATACATTTTCAATAGGAAAAGTGATGTAAAGGGACTATATACATGTAAATAAAATTGAATTTTTATACTATGGTGAAAGTGTCTTTGCTTGTATTGATTTTGAGTGGTTTCCTCTTGTACACAAAAGAATAAATGAATAGTAAAAAAGTTTGACACATAGTAGAATATTTTAAAAAAGACAGTACAAGTTATAACTTATATAATGAGAAACTAGCATGGAGCAGTATTTTATTATATTGTGATTAAAAAATCATGACTTTATGAATCATTTCATTTCTGGCCTGTATGATTTTTCTTTTAATATATTGAAACTGTTTTATTAATAAGAAAGTTTCAACTTTTTCGAACCTTTTACTTTGAGACAAATATATTTTTCTGGTTCATTATTAAACTACTAATCTTTCTTAAGTATCTTGCCATTTTTTGAGACTCATGGATGTTGTGCAGAGTTGTGTTCTTCAGGACCTAAGGAATTATTTTCTGCATTAGACTATATTAGTAGGAAATTGTTTACTTTTAATTTGTGACAGAGAGTAGTGTGCTACAGCATGTTTCTCCTTTATAAAATGTGCATTCTCCGTCACTTCAGGCAAATGAAATTGCGCTTTCAATGTGGAATCATGAAGCTGAAGGTGACTGCTAACTTCCTTTATATTTAGAAGTACTTCTTTTCCTTCTGTCTGTTGTAAGAGTGCCTCCAAGCAGCTACTACATTTATCAAGTATATTTTATAGGTTAGTATTTGTATTAGATATTTTATGGATGTTCCTTTATTTAATCTCTAGAGCACCTTGAAGTATTGCCATATTCTATGTCTGACAAGTGTAAGCCTACAACAGATTGACTTGGCCAACGATAGCACAGTTCATCAGGGTAGAGCTGGGGTGCAAACCTGACTCCAAAGCCCATCGTCATTGTCTGGATAACAGTGACTTTCATGAGGTTGAAATTTGGCCGACAGATGCAGATTCTAAAGAATTCACTTTAGCATTCTGTTGTCTTTTGTGACTTTCACCTTCAAGATGTTGCAGTAGCTAATAATAAGAATAATCACATAATGATATATTTACTAGAATAACATGACTTTATTAGAATGATTACCCTTTGATCACGCAAAAGCACAGTCTTCAATATTCTTGCTCAAAGAGTAGTCACCAAGACAAAGCTACCTAAATTGAGAAAAAAGTAGATTTTGTAAGTCACTGATTTAGTCTTTCATTTGTGTGGCTTTTGAGGAATTAGATACCAGAGAGAATTTGGATGTGTTTCCAGTTCTACGATGGCTGTATCCTCTTGTTCAATTAAACTCATTGATAGTTTTCTTTAATTATGGGAGCTTGCATTTCCATGTAGTCACTATGAAGGATGGATATTTTTATACTTTCTTCAAAATGTAATTTCTTATCACGATATCTTTAATTAGTTCATCAGAGTTTATACATACTACAATTTTAAAAACTTGTGTGGAAAGCTTAAGAACCTGAGTGCTCATCTGGTTTTCATATTCAACTCAATAACTTTTTCCTTATTTCAGCTTAAATGAAAGACATGTCAAATGTGAATTTATCTGACAAGTAAATAGTTATAAGCCCTGTTTTAAAGTTTATGATGTTTTGAGGCATAAATATAGCATATGGCATACTTAAAATATGTATTACATGTGTTGCTCTCATGTTGTGGTAGCCGTGTGAGGCAGCGCTTGTTATTGTCCTGTGACCCTGAGATGGATGCTCTCGTTGTCTTCAGTATCTGATGAGATTGTGTCATCCTGCCATTGAGTCCACTCTTTTCTTTATATTTCCATTAAACAATGCTTTTTTAAAAAGTGGATGAACTTTGCAGAAAGCCAGGTGGCAGGATTTATATCAAGATAGAAGTAGATTTAAAATTAAGGCCAGCTCACCTATAGATAAGTATTGCATTGAATTGGAAATAAAGTATACAAGAATTTTTTTTTTTAAGATGTCAGTTACAGCGATATGGCAGTCAGAGTTTTGTCTTCTTTGATGTTTTCAGTTAGGCAATGACCCCCACTTGTTATTGTTTTTAATGTTATACACTTTCTTTAATATATTGATTAGTGGAATTAGCTGTCAACTAAACTGTTCTTCCCTCAGTCAGCAGTTTTGTTCCCTATATATCCCATTGTCTTTCATTCTACATGACCTTATAGCTAGATGTACAATTTCTTCCTAAACATGAGTCTCTGGGTTCCACCTACTGGGGCACTGAACGTTCCTTTTCACTGTTAACAACACTGTGACTCTCCCGTATTCCTAAATCTGATTTACCTAAAGTAGAGGCAAGAGTATTTTCTCCCTGAAGCTATCATCTGCAGACAAGTTTACTCTGTGTTGGTTCCTTTAATTTAATTTTGCAGATTAAAGGTTTGACTCTTTTGAACATTTTGTGTGAATGCATTTCCAGGGATGACATGTAGACAACTTCACCCGAGGAAATTGGTTTCCTGGCTGGATTAGCAAGACTCAAAATTCTTCAAAATACAGGAGTTTTGTTTTGTTTTGTTTTAAACAGATAATAAAATTATTTCCACTGAACTGGAGAAAGTGAATCTTAAGTAAAATTGACTTGAAAAACATTGTAGGACTTTATGAACTTATTTTTTAAAAGGCGATAAATGATATATTTGTGCTATCAATAAAAGAAATTACTGATTGTTGTGTAGCCTGAGTGTTTTTTCTTAGAAGACATTTCAGATACACATAATGGCAGACAGAGAATCCTGAAGAGTATTGGGAGCGCTAGCAAGGATGATATTTTGCTTAAATACTGATTTTCAAGGGCCTGCTGAAATATGTAATAGTATGACTCAGACAAGTATTGTTGCTTAGTATTTGTGTAGTTTAATTGTGAAAAGGTGATATGCATTGCTTGCTGATTAGAACAACTTTTCTTCTATGGTTAAACTGAATTTGGGCATGCAGTGTATGTGTGTGTGTGTGTGTGTGCACGTGTGTGTGTCTGTGTTAGAGTCTTAATTTAAATTTATAATATTTTGGACAATACAGACATTCTGCAACTGCCGTTATTACTTTTATCTTTTTTCAGGTATTTTACTGCATTGCATTATTCATTTTTATTACCTACCTTGCTTGTAGAAATCTGATTTTTTGACAATGTCTTGTTTTCATCAATCTAGAAAGAGCTTATGTCTTACATGTAATTCTACTTAATATTCCTGTGGGACTTTGTGGAAGGAGGGAAGGAATGAATTTAAAGGTCATCTGCATCATTTTTATGGAGATTTACTACTGACCAGGTCATGTTTCTAATGAGCAAACTGAGTTTTGGTGAACAGGAGGAAGGACCTATTCTGCAGTGATTAGCTGGCTTGCTTGACTATAAGGTAGAATAGGTGTGGAAATCCGTCCCTTTGGATGGTCACTTCTCAGGGTGGCTGCCAGAGCAGCATCAGTGCCACCTGGGCACTGTGTGAAAGGTGACATACCAAGCTTCATTCAAGACCTGCTGTCTCGCAGGCTCACAGGGGTGGAGATGCACAGTCGAGCAAGTCTTGCAGGTGCTTTTAGGCGTTCTAATTCTGGAGAACCATTGGTCTCGTCAGTGTTATCACAGGAAAATCAGTGGAATAGGATTGTGTTCTTTGGGTTCAAAAACTCAGAATTACAACTTAACCTAGTCTTTTCTCAGGTTTGTGAACGTATCTCTTCTTTCTATACAGTTCACTTCTTGTAAAAAGAGGAAATTGTGTTGACTTTCTTCCACAGGGCCAAAGGCATTCATCATTTCAGAATCCTTTCAATTGTATTATTTATTCAAACAACTTATTTTAGTTTCTTTCTTTTCTCCAGTGCTCTGCAATAAAAAAATATCCTTAAAGAATCTCCATTTAATTTTCCATTGTTAAAGGCTGTGGGAAATAGAAGTAGAGTATTTGTCAGGTACCCTTAGGCTACAAACTAATAACGAAAGAAATGGCCCTGAATCTTCGTAACACCTGTAGGTCTTGCCTTAGAAGACACTTGACAAGGACAGTTGAAATGTTTAGTGGTACTTGATGTGCTGGAGTATGAAACCAAGTGTAATTGAAGCAATTTAGACCCCATTGAACTTGTCTAGCTAGTGCAGTTGGTATGGCCATCAAATGCTTATAAAGGAAGCAGTTAATATTAATGGTTTCCTGTACTAGTTGGCATGTTTTGAAAAAGAATGAATTGTAACATTCTACTCACAATGCTGGTTTGTGGTTTTCTTTCTAGCAAACTTGACATTTGTATTCTGTTTTAACTTATAATGCAATTCCATATGTTTTATTTTATGTTATTGACAGCAAAAGCTATTCAGCAGTAGTTTATTAGAACAGTGAAACAGTTGAAAGTTCTGCTTTATCTGATCAATATCTGATAATGCTTAGAAACACTTTTCAGCCTCTCATTGACCATTTCAAATAATACCTATTTTAAAAACACTTCATATCATGTTTACTAAAGAAGTTGACTACTGATTATAGAAAATTCAAGTATTATAAAAACACGTAGTATAAGCTTTAAAAGTCACTTGGAATCTACTTTGAGCACTGTCCAAGGTAACTACTGTCATTGGCCTGCAGTTGGTTAAAAATTCCTCCCTATTTTTTCTAAATTGTGCTATTAAAGATATCAGTGAAATACACATACACACACACACACACACACACACACACATCCCATACTGTGGTTGTTACTTTTTTCTTGGTTTCATATATTGTTTATGGACAAGGCCTTAGTTTTTTGACAAATGTGAGAAAGAAAATTAGTGAGAATTTTGGGTTTATGTCTATCTTCACACAGGAAGTACAGGTTTCAAAGCTAATAGAAATTATAAATATCTAATAAAATCCTTAAAAATTGGGAGGAATAACCAATAAACTATCTTTCTTATGAAGCTTATAAAGTAGATAGTTTCCTTTTTAAAAAATGGAATACACTGTACTTTGAAATTTCAATGAAGAGTTGTAAATAAACGATTCTTTTCAGATTTGGTTTAAAATTTAACTTCATGATCATATACCTGTAGGAAGGTCTGGACTCTTACTGCTTGTATTTTCAAAATAATGCAGGGAAGTCCTTTGAGAGTATATGAAGTGAAATATCTGAAATTATCACCATTCAGTAAGTCAATCAAACTTTTTTTTTTTCAAATCTCTCATGCCTTTGTACAATGTTGGGAGCATTTTGTGTAAGATTTGTAGTTCCCTGCCCTGCTGAGGAGAAGCCACATGGTTCATCTCAATGACATCCCTTGGAACATCCAGGAGCCAGCTTGTGCCCCGCTCTGCACTGACTCTCTCCCTACCGTCCACCTGCTCGAACACCTGATGGGCTCTTATCTCCCTGTCAGAGGTCTCTGGAGCTGTTTTGCCATTGATCAAGATATGTTTAGAAAATTTTTAATCACTTGTGCAATTTTGGCAAACAGCAGCCTGAGCTCTGCTTTTCCTAACAAATAACTTGCAGATTGTCATGTTTCTCTTGGGAAAGGGAAAAACGTCCAATCAGAACAGAATTGAAATGATATAAATTAGGCTCATTGTTTAGCAAATCGCTAGCTTTAGGTAAGAATCGTAGATAAGAATAGCTTGGGCCCTCTTAAGGATCAGAGCAGGCATGTGTGCGTGCATGAAGAAACCAGGCCTTTGTTAGTATCCTTTCTGAAATAGCTATTAAAGTAATTACAGTCATTGATAGATTTTTCCCCTTCCATTTCAGAATGGGTTCCATTTTGCATCTTTTGTCTTGAGTTCCTGGGTTGGAGTGTGTCTGCGTGTTAGCATGTGCCGGGGAGTGTGCGTGGAGTCTGCGGGTTATGTGCACCCATGCAGATGAGGTGTGATGCCCATCGACACTAAGAGATGGTGTTGCTGGCTTTGCTCTCAGGAAGCTCTGACCCTCTGAGAATAATAAGAGAATTACACTGTACAATACTGTGCCTTAATGCGTAATTACGGTTTGCCATGGACTGATTTAAAATTGCTGGACTTGATTTAAATAGACACTTATGATGTCTTTAAAAATATACCCTTTTCAGCTGTAGAGTTTATGATTATACTTTGTTGCATTTTTATGTCCCCAATGTGTGTGTGTGTGTTTGTGTGTGTGTGTGTAAGAATTGCAATACTTCATGTGTGTGACATTTAGAGAGAGGCTTTAAAAATCAATTAACTGCATAAGAGAGTATGTGCTCATTGTGTAAGACATGTAATTGTAGTATGCAAAAAAGCCAAAGAATTTTAGGCAGTAGCCTTTTGATACAGTATTTGTTTTTTATAAAGTAACTTTAATAATTTCAGGTCCCAATGCTTCCTTTCTAACAGTGTATGCATATTTTACCTTGTCTTTGTTGGAACAAATCAATTTAGTAAAGATGATTTTCTTTCTAACAAGTGTATTTTGAATATGGAGAACTGGAAATTGCTCAATAAGTATTGGAATCATTAATGCTTATGATAGTATTATTTATACATAACTTAGTTTCAGATTTTACCAAATGAGATGTTTACCTATATAATGACATTTTACAAAGCACAAAGACATAGCATATGTTATTTACCTTCTGAAATAGAGTTGGTACTGAAAGAGTTAAAGTTTTCTTATTCTGTAGATCAAGCATTGTAACCACAGTAACCAATTTACTGTTATTTGCTTAGTCCTAGCACAGAAGGAAAGTCAGTGTTTGGAAAAAGTGTAATTCATAGACAAGTATAATCAGGATTGATCCCAATGTGTTAAGATTCTGAGGCATAAATTAACTCTTTTCAGTTTTAAATCCCATGTTTTTAACAGGATAATATTGTATTGTAGTTTTTCAGGTGGATTGACTCTCAGCAGCCAATCAGTTTTAATATAAAGGAAGTAGAGTACAGTTTAGAGTGTGTATTTTCATAAGGGAGCAGTTGGCAAGCACATTTTCAAGAAAGCAGAGACAGATAGGATTTAGGATAAATAATATAAAAATTACATGCAAATTGCAGAAATTTGAATGTCTCCATAAAATTATAGTAACATTGAGTTTTATAAATGATATGAATGGTGAATTTATGACTATTCCCATTGAAATATGACACATAGAAAATGATTATATTTTGTATGATTTACATAAAACAGCACGTGTTATACATATCTCTAAGAAATTTGAAAAATAAAGGGGTGAGTGCTAGCTAGAGTGGCGTTGGCTATTTGAAAGGAATATACCTTCATATTTAATCTGTTCCAAACTAGCTCCTTTTCCTTCTCAGTTGTCTGTTATCTTGAATGTTTCATAAAAGAAGAAATTTTGTTTGGCGAATATATATATGATCATATGTATGTGTACCCCGAGGATGTTCCTGTTATCCCTGAGGAAATTTGTTATAATTTATATGGGCAGGTTAATGAATGATATATGTAAAAATAATGCCTTGAAGTTTTAACTTTAAAGTACAGGTAAAGATGACTTTCTTTTTAAGCAAGTTGTTACGTAGTGTTTTCTTTACTTTTAAATGTATCCAGAAACCAGGAATTTCTTTTGGCTCCATTTGCGATGGACAGAGTCTGAGATAGCAAGATCTTTCTCGTTTCTCGGCCCAGTGCCTGCCAAGGCTCCTAAACTCTCCCTCCCTGCACGCACCACCTCGCCCATCCCAGCTAGATGGGCCCTTTAAAAGAGTCGTCAAATTATGCTGCATGTTGCTTAGAACTAGTGAATGTTTTTCTTGCTACCTCTTTCTTAGAACTATTCATAGGATGTTTTTTTCCACCTCAGAGTAGAATTTCAAATGCTTTCCTGGTGTGGATCGCCGTTTAAAAATGCCAGTATATATGCTCAGAGTGCATCATTTCCTGTCTTGTAAGCAGAAATGTTTGCCACATGAATTATTGTATTACAACTCTTAGGTTCTCAAATCTGTTTATTTTGGGTATCGAGGACAATTTTTTGGAGAGTTTAATAGCCAGTGTTTATAGTAACTTAGTTGGAAAAACTAAAGAAAAGGCTTGTACATGAGCTGTGAATAAATGTGGTACATTGTGTAAAAATGTTTTTGAGTAACTGGATGGTTTTAAAATTTTTTCTCTTTTCAATCAATGTGTCACATTAAATATTGATCATCATGGACATAACCAATCATGAATGTAGTAATAATTGAATGATCCTGTAACAAAAACTATCCTGGGAACTCACCTACTATCTTTTTAATCCCCCAAATCGTTTTGTATAGTGAATTGTCTTTATTTTGAATGGTGGAAATGAGAATTTAAGGCTAATTAACTTGACTATGAGAATTCAGTTAGATTCCCTGGATTTTAATCTAGGAAGGCCCACCTCTCCAACTCAGGATCTTAATTCACGGTAACCTACATGATTTAGCTGAGGCTCATTGTGATGAACCCATTTTCTCCATTTTAACACAGTGAAGCTCTCAGAGTCTATTAAAGCCTCTCAGCCTCTTTGTTCACCACCCCATTTAAAGTGTTAGATAGAAATTCTGCTTACTTGGCTGTCTCTCCTGGTTATTTCTGAGGGCTTCAGTTTCTGGAAGGTGCCCTCAATGTGTAGACTCTGTTAGCTCCCTGTCATCTGAGGAGAGAAATCAAATAAACAACATGGTTAAATTAGTAAGGCTAATTCATGCTCTTTAAAATCTTTCTGGCTAGCACGTTTCTCTACTTCTCTTGGGGAGGTTTTATGACAGCATGCTTCTTAGAAGCCTGAATGCTGGTGTAAGACAAATCATTGCCATGTTTAACTCTTGCATTAGAAATTTTACATTTCCTTTACTTGTTTTATCAGTAAACCCTAGAATTTCTGGGCTTAGGTAGCTAACAATCATTCTGTTAATAATCAAATATGTGGTCCAATGATGTCCTAACAACAATTCTGTTTTATTTGACCTTTTCTGTAAGGAAAGTATTGAATGACATAATCTCTTGAGAAATTTTGCTGAAACAATACTCTTCAGATAGTAATTATGGTTGTTGATATGTTTTCCCACTTTAGTACTAATATGAGTGAGTTATAAGGGGAGCTGAAAGCCTTAAGAGTCTGTAAGAGTGGTTTGATAGGATGACAAGCATTAATTGAGTAAGATCTTTAATGTGAAGGTGATTTACTGAAAAACAAATTCTAGATGAACTTTTTAGTTCAACAGAGGTAAGGTAACAGAAGAGAGTCCTTTTACCAGTATAGGCATAGAGTAGGTTATAGTGGTGGAATGTTTTTTATCGTTTTGTGATAATCCGTCTGCCAGTTATTACGTTTTATTATGCTAGTCAGTTCCTAAGAAGGCAAGTGGCCATTTCTCAGAAGCAGAATTGTGTGCAGTAGGGCGGTTCCTTGGATCAGAAACTGGATGCGGTCCACAGTTCAGGAAGAGATGGCCATGTTCGTGTTTATGTAGAAAAGATGGCCACGGTCATGTATGTCACCTGATGCAAAGTTCACAGCAAAATCTTGCCAAATGCTTCTGTTTGTGAACCAAGTTGTTTGCAGACAAAAGCATTTGTGAACCGAGGTATTGCTGTATATACGGCTTGCTTTTTGAACCTATTTCTTTTTGCACCTAGACAAAGAATAATTATGTACAGTGTTGCCTTTTGGATAATAAAATATGCCTTCCATTCCATAGTTAGAGTCAGAGAGGAGGTTGGTTTCCTAACTGTTGCCTGGCACCTGAGCAGCTAAATTACAGGACCATTAAGGTAAAACCCAAAATGAACCAAAAGTGCCAGGGAGAGGACTTGAGAGATTTGGGCTATAAAGTCAAGAAAAGGGATGGTTTTTCTCTCATCTCCCCTCTCGTGGGGATCCTAAGTCCAAGAGAAGAGGATTATGCTAATGCTTAGCTGCAAGCAGGCTAAGATCCAGAGGTCCCAGAGAGGATGGTGCAGTGGCATGGGTGAAGTAGGGGTTGGTATGCAATGTGGAAGAGAAACGGGCAGGTAATAATGCACCTTGTGAAGTAAGCAGGAAGCCTCAGGGTTATATCTGAACAGTTCATGATGCACTCCTGGCAGTAGTTTGGCCAAGTGGAGATGCTAAATAAACTTACTAATATGTTCATCCCCATTATGGAGAAAATTTACTTTTAAATTAGTGAAGACTGAGAAAAACAAAAGTCCATAAAGATGACTTTGAACAGTTGTACAAAACATTATCAGTTACCCCGTAAGGACTAAGTAACCTTGACTACAAAGCATTTGAAATAAAAGTCAACAGCTCATTTTTTCTTCTTTGGAGCTAGGCCTCACCCGAACACTGACAGATATCAAAGCATTTGGCCAGTACCCAGGCCTTCAACTTCAGGCTAACACACAGTCCTCCCCTGTACTGCCTGCTCTGTGGGTTGGGTAGATGATGGAGAAAGGAATGGAAAGAAACATACATACTTTAATCTAAAAGAAGGTAGCTAAAACCTTGCCTGGTTATGTATTCTTGAGTCATTGTCTTGTACCCATACTACTTCTTGTAGTTTTATTGAGATAGAGTTTTGTGAACTATTTCTTGCCAAGTTATCATGTGGCAATTTATTCTGTTGATAACTGAGAACCATTAAACATTTTGAAGCAGTGAAACCATTTAGTCATTTAGGTGTTTTAAAAACAGCAACATCAGCTGAAAGGTAGAGATTGCATTACAGTTGGGCAAGGAGATAGAGATGTATAACATTTAGTACAAGTGCTAATCAGGCCTCAGTGACGTTGAACATGGGGAGGAGAGGTAGACCTGTCACATAGTAGCAGGGAGAATGCATACACCTTGCCAGCGGTTTGTGCTTGAATGATAACAGTAAGTGCAGTGCTGGGTGGGTCTGAAGTCCAGTGTGGCTGGGTCATAAGAAACCAGGAGAACCTGCCATGTATCTTCCCTTTCCTACCACCCACTAGTAGCTCTTGCCAGTACATGCTGATTGCTACTCTCAAATGTGCAGTGAAGCTTTCTTACTGACCGCAGGGCCATCTTTCTAGTCCAAGCTGCCGTCTCCTCCCTACCATTCTGCAGGATCTTCTTAACTGGTGTCCTGGCACCTGTGATTCCTACTTTCTGCCCAATCTTCTTTGAAGAATGGCACTGATCATACGACCTCTTCTGAATGTATTTGCTCCTGCTGAGCATACCTACAGGACTTCTTAGTTCTTTTAAGAATAAGATCCACATCTTTAACATACCCTACAAAGCTTGGGCCCTTCCTGCCTCAGCAGTCTCATTGCAAACCATTTTGCCTGTGTTCCCGAGTCTCCAGCCGTTCTGTCCTTATCCCAAGATATCTGGCTGTGTGTACCTTTTGCACATTTGATCGTCCTTCTGGTGCTGCTGCAGCCTGTCCTCTTCATGGGGACAACTCCCATTCAGGTCTCTGATGAAGTATTTTTCCCCACAGGTGTCTCCTGTATACCCTTGACCTGCATTGTCCCATTTCTTATATACTTCACCATCCATCCATGCATGCATCCATCCATACACACACACACACACACACACACACACATATGCATGTACATTAGGCTCCACAAGAACAAGGATTATAACCTTTATTTTAACTTGCTAAGTCCTCAGTGCAATGCCTGATTTGTAGCAACTTTTTAATAAACATATTCTGGGTAGGTGAATAATAGCTTTACAGAACTGATCCATCATGAGGGTTGTCACGAATATTTAGAAAACTGTCTAGTAGCTAGCCATTTCTTATATCTTTTCATGAAACAGATGATGTAATGGTAAGTCATGTTTTACTTGAGGGTTTCTTGAGAATCAGGAACATTTTGATGATCTGACAGAAACAGTTCAGAAACAGAGAAATGAGCTCAACATGTATAGTAGTCTTTGTCTCTTATTTTCTACCAATTACTGCATTAGATAACTGGGGCACATTGCAATTGAAACACTGTGGAGCCAAGCCTAATCATGTTCCTAACGTTTAGCAGAGTATAGCATTTGAGGCCATGTTGATCTCGATCCCAACTCTCTATTCTATCTCTGGCCTACTGAGATCAGACATGAAGTTTAAAAATATTTCATAAATTATAAAACTGAACAAAGTAAGGTCTAATGTACAGAAGACTTACCCAGTTTTCTCTTTATAGTAACTCTAAAGTGTATTTCATTAATGATGGAGAAGAAGATGATGAATTTTATATAAAAGAAAGCACTGAGTGAATCTGGTTTGTAGAGGCTTCATTGTGATTGTATGGCTGTATTTGGCAAGCAGAGAATCCCTAATTTCCTCTGCTGTGAGACTCCCAAGGAGGCATTTATATTAGCAATACTGAATTTGCAAACCTGCATTTTAAAATTTAGCTTTATTTGTATTCCATATCTCTCTGGGAGGTGCTCAGTACATTATGAAATTCTATGCTTTTACCTCCTGCTAAGGATTTGAGTTCTTAGCCTAATTAATCATTAAGTGTTGTCAGTCTATCATGATGCGGTTAATTATCAGAGAGATTGTATGCATTTCAGACAGTCATGACCCTTTCCTGGGTAACTATAGAAACCTTAGCAGTACTGGTTATTATCTGAAATTATAGAATTTGTTTTTTTAAAGCATTTCAGTCTTTGATAGTTATGGGCAAATAATTGGTTATCACCTAGAAAGAAAGGAAAGCCTGCATGAAACACAGATTTTTAAATAATTTATACATAGTTAAAATGTGTTCTAAACAATTTATAAATAACAGATAATGTGTTCCATAGAATATTTCTGTTACTTAAAAGGTTTTGTCCCCACCACTTTGTATGTTTATTACAAAGCTCTCTTACAATCCCTTTCCCCCTAAGAATATTAGGAACTGTTCTAATCCAAGTCTAGGGAAACTCCTAAGACTGTCACTTGGTACAATGATTTTGCAGCACATAGGAGCTGCCTGTGTAGGTAGAAAACGCTGACTATGGCTCATACATATCTGTGTATAGATGCAGAAAATACTGACAATGTGAAGTGTCACTGGTGGATTCTTGAAGCCATAGTTCAAAGTGGGAACAAAAGAAAAACATCTTCTTTCTTCTATTCTGAGAAATTGCATCTGAGCCAGAGAGAAAAAAGACGATATGTCATTTCACTTTTCCTGCCAAGCTCACCGAGGAAGGCCTTCTAGTGGGGTGAATGTCAGTGTGGAAATGGAAATCTGCCGCATTCTGTGCTGAGCTCCACATCTCACGCCGTGTGGAGAGCAAGTGACACCCCCTGGAGGAGGCCGAGCCCAGCGCGCGCTTCTGTACTCACTGCTGCGCGGCCTGCAGTGCAGTGCAGTGACAGTGATTTGTTTCTATGTTACAGCATGTGCACAGCTTATTTATAGATGATGAGCCACATGGCTCTTTCTGAGCGTGTTTGCTTTTCGGGAGAATGCAGTGGTCAAACTTTGGGTTTGCTTTTTAGGTTCTTGGGCATGCATTGTGTTCAACGCTTTTAGGTACCATTGCCAATAATATATGTAAAGTATCAAGATAATGGCACATGAATTTAAAGTCCATTTTAACTCTGCTTTTAAAAAACATGCTTCAGTGACAGTGTACATGCATCCTTGAGTGTCTACACTTGAGTTGAATTGTTTTGGCTTCTCATTTATATCACACAACCTTAATTCTTACAGTGACTTTATTTCCACAATTGATCGCATTACAGAATAAAACTAGCATGGGTGTTAATACTTACTTTTCATATCAAATGTAAACTTATGATTTTCATCATAATGATTCAACTGCCAACTTAGCCAGTGTACAGCAGTGGCAACAATTAACTTACGTTGTTGAGCTTTTACTAAAAATTTAAAGTATAGTTTTATTATGGTTTGTGTCTAGGTGTTCCCCCATGTGGTCATAGGGTTTTTTTTTTTTTCAGAGGTGGCTGAATCTAGAATGTGTGACTGATTTGTAGTGCAATGCTAGGATTAAGGGTGCTGGGATTAAGGATGGGATAATTGCTGGATCAGTCCATATATTGGATTGGCACCACCCTGATCCCAGTAGACTGGATACGATACAAGGAACAGAAAGAGCACGATCTCCCGTTTTGCTCTTGTTGCTTTTGCTGTCTCCCACTGCCATGAATTGTGGCCCCTCTGCCACGCCACCCTGCCTTGGAGCTAGCCAATTATGACCTGAAATCTCTACAAACTGTGAGCTAAATAAACCTTTCCTCCTTTAACTTTGGGTGTTGGGTATTTTGTCTGAGCAATGAAGGAAAAATAGCTAAGACAAATTTGTTTTTGACAGAAATACAAGTGGCTACAGAAATTAATTATTTATGGGTAGAGATACTTTTTAAAAGGTTCATAACATTGTTGTTCAGTGGGTATACTTGGCCTGAATCTTGTATTTGCTTTTCGTTAGTATATTCTTTTGTGATTTTGCATAAGTGCTATTTTTATTGTTTTTATTATGATATAATGAATTTTGCTGTTTCAGATCTCTTACTACCTGCTAATAGCTTTTTCAGCTTTTATTATTGGACTCTAATATTTATGCTTTAAAAAAATCTTCACAAGATTGCAGGCTAATATTGCTGTTGAAAGTTTTGGTTGATGAAAAACAATGAAAATTGAATCTTGTACTTAAAACAACTGAAGTCACAAATTTTATGAGTTGAGAGGTGTTAGACTGTGGTGTGGAGAGTGTAATGTCACTGATTTTGTTATGCCAGAATGTTGATCAGCCTAATTATCTAAGAATCTTCTGGTTCTCTGGCATGTTACAGCTGTGACTCTTTCCCTTTGTCTCTGAAATAACTATCTTCAACACTGCATATGCATGAGAGAATGTTTTTTTTTCATATTAGTAAATCACTTGTGAGTTTCATTCCTTGTTAAAATGATACTGTTTACTAAATATATATTAAAACACTTATGGTTGTTTATCTGCTTGAATAAAGTCTTATCAGTCATCAATTTGTAAAATATTTTATAGCAGGCATATAAAAATAAAACTCAGTGCAGCTAAATCTATTTCATTATTTTTGTTAAAGTGTATTTTTCCACTATAGCTTCGCCAATTAGTCAATGCATTATTTGTGTCTTTTTGCAATTTATTTATCCTTCATAGTTAAGTATGGCTCTTTCTGAAACAGTATTTTAATTTGTTATGTTGTTGGTTACTAATGATATTTGCAGCACATAAAATATGGGTTAGTTCAGATGTCATTTGACAAGGTTCTTAATTTCATCTGCCTGGCTTTATCAGGTTTCTGATTCTGTAGCTCTTTCTTTCTTTCTTTGTTTTTTTTTTTGGGGGGGGCACTGGGACTGGAACGCATCTTTACAACTTTCAATAGAGTGCTTGTCCTTGAATATTGCTGTGCCAGTCACCTCTTAAAGTATTTTCCCTTAACATGAATCCAGTGGGCAGAGGTCTGCATTAGAGACTAAACTGTTCATACTGAGCTGATGTGAATGAAACAATTTTAACAAATTTGACAATGTGATTTGTCCCTCAGTGGCTTTATATCTGAGCTCTTCATGTAAGGGAGACACTGAGGTCTAGAGCATGCTTGTGACATTATAGATTGATCAGAACTGGCTGGGTGGAGAAAATCTGGGATACTCATCATCACTGGGCTCAAGTCAGTGCCAGTCTTGGGCGAGGCCACTCTTTCTGGCTTGCAGGTGACCACCTTCTCATGTCCTGACACACCCTCTTGCTTGTGCGGGCACACAGAGAGCCTCTTCCACCTCTTCTCAGGGCACCAAACCTTTCACCTCATTTAATCTTAATTGCACATCTAAAGATCCTGTCTGGAGGAAAGAATAAATGGTGCTGGGAAAAGTGGACATCAACCTGCAGAAGATTGAGTCTAGACCCATATCTCTCACAATGTGCTAAACTGGAATCCAAATGAATTAGTGATCTTCATGTTAAAACAGAAAACAGTCTGCTGATAGGTAAAATAGGCAAAATTTTTGAAGACATAGGCATAGGCGAGGACTTTCTGAACAGAACCCCAGTGGCACAAGAAATAATACCAAAAATCAACAAACAGATCGTATCAAAGAGCTTCTGCACAGGACAAGAAACAACCAACAGAGTGAAGAGATGAGTTAAAGGACACGAAAAAAACATATTGCGAGCTGTTCTTTGGACAATGATTAGTATCTAAAATATGTAAAGAACTCAAAGAAATTAGATTCCCCAAATAAAAGACTCAATCAAAAAAATGGGCAACCAAGATAAATAGACATTTCTCAGAAGAAGTACAAATGGCAAATAAATACATGAAAAATATGTTCAACATCACTGTCCATTACAGAAATGCAAATTAAAACTACATTGCCATACTCATCTTACCCTGGAAAGAATGGCCATACTAGTAACAAAGTGAGGATGTGCAAAAGCAACTCTTCTACACTGTTGGTGGGAATATAAACAAGTACAACAGCTATAGAAATCAGTGTAGAGGTTCCTCAAAAAGGTAAAAATTGAAATTCTATTTGACCCAGCTATCCCCCTTCTATGTGTCTTCCCGAAAGAGTTAATGTCATAATATTACAAAGATACAAGCAACACCCATGCTCATAACAGCACAGTGTATAATAGGTAGCTCTTGGAAACAGCATGTATGTCCATCATCAGGTGAATGGATATAGAAAATGTGGTACTTATACACGGCAGAGTACCACTCTACCATAGAGAAAGGTAAACTTGAGGGATTTGTAGGAAAATGGATGCAACTTGAGAATATAATGGTAACTGAAATAACTCAGACACACAAGCTTAGACTCTGCATGGTTTCTTTCATGTGAGAAACTCAAAATTTATGCTGTCTCTACAAATAAAGAACAAAATAGAAGATAGGTAAATAGGAAGTAGGGAGAAGTTCAAATAATTTCCCAAATTACCTATTCCATTCTTTAAAGAATATTTTAGTATGTATGCTAATTTGTTTCATTTCTCCTACTAGTTTCTTTTGGTTCATTGAAAAAAAGTTTTGTGCTATTTCTGTTTGTTCTTTGTAAGAGAGAATCTTATCTACGCCTTGTACTCTGCGTAACTGCTTTGAAGCTAAGGATGCACAGTGTATTAACTTGTTACTGTCTTATTGTTTCGTTATGAAATGTAGTTTTATTTTTTCATAAAATGAAAACAATTATTCAAAAAAGTAGAAGTCGTATCTTCAAACAGAACCAGCCACACTGGGAGTGCAGGCTAGGACATATGAATTTGAGGGAAGCACAGTTCAGGCCAGCACACAGTGCTGATAGAATTGTAGCACTCCCCCTATACCCAACACTCGTGTACATTTTATCTCCAAATGGGGGAACTGAGGTCCCTGGAGAATAAAGTGTCACCTAAAATCATAGATAAAGGGCAGAGTTGGGGTTAAAGTCCAGTTGGGCTCCAGAGTCCATATCTTTCTTTGCTCTCTATGCTGACTATAAAATGGTCATGTCATCTTTAAAAGTTTTCCTTACTAAATTTACTTAAGATCTATACTAAATGAGATTAATTTGCCATTTTAAAAACAGTTTAAAGATTGGTTTCCTGTGGGACTGGGAGTTTGGCTCAGTGGCTTAAGCGCCTGTCTAACAGGCATGAGGCTGTGAGTTCGATCCCTGGTACCACAAAAAAATAAATAAATAAATAAATAATTGGTTTCCCACTTCTTTTTCCCTTTGATAATTCACTTTTTACTTGTCGTAAGTAGTTGGGAGAGCAGACTCTGGAGTTTGAATTTCTGAGTGCAAAAGTACCTTTTTCTGAAAAAGGGATAATTAATCCAACTACTTAGTTGTGATGTGATCATCGAAGAAGAGGAGACATGATCACATAATGGCTGAGATGTGGGCCACTCACAGAGCACCTGGGTACATGAGGGATCACTGCAGACAGAGCAGTAGGAAAAGGGTGAGCGAGTTAAAGCAGGAGTTGTTTCCCTTCCCCATTGTAGGGGAAGCTTACCTCGTGGCAAGTCTTCCGTTTTAAATCTTACATGCCTCCCAACCACTGGCAGCACTGACAGGATTTCTTCACAGAAGTTACATGGTGTGGTAAGTTTGCTGACTGCACAAATCTTGAAGTGATTTTTTTTCATTTTCATGACTGTAGATATCAAGAAAGTATTTGTGTTTGCTTGGTTTGTTTGGTTTTAATCTGTGGTTTGTTGTGATAATCATATTTTTTATTGAGTATATGAATGTATCAAGATATAAAGATGTGTGGATCCAACAAACTGCCACTTTCTTATTTTAGGGGATCACATAAATCATATGGGGAACAGGTGATTCCCAATGGCAATAGAAATGGGTTTATGGCAGTCGGCACAGCCTGATTCTTTGAGCTCTTACACTCAGGAAATTTAAGAGCTGTCCTTTATGGGGACTCAATTTCCTATTCCTGGGGTTTCTTTACTTTGGATTCTGCTGAATTCTGTAAAATGAGTCCTAGTCAAACAAAACGTGATGTTCTTTCGTATGGTGCTTCAGATTGGCCCTCTATCTGTTTGTCTTTGTTCCTTTATGTGAGTTCTGGAGCCCGGAACTCTCCCAGGACTTGGTTGCACTTCACCCTCCGTACAGTGTCCTGAATTTACTGCCACCTTCTTGGATGGCAGTAAGCTGAACTCTAGAAAACGTACTGCATTGCTGGGTACTGAAGGAGGTCCCTAGAGCCTAGTCTGCCAGATAAGCTTTGAGTGCCATTTCCCTTGTCAGTGCTGCTCTGGACTCTTTAGGACTTTATGAGGAATCTAGCCTTTTAAACTTGAAAATAATCTACATTGATTTTCTTTAGCAAGCAAATAACAAAACATCACATCTGAAACAAGAATTATTTCAGAGGTGGTACATGACTGTCCCACTAATTCAATGAGAAACTGTATTCATCATAATATAGATACTCTGAGCATCAAATGCTGTTAAAATTGCAAGTAGTTTGCTCACATCCTCAATGTAATAAAGACAAAAATATCAATAAAACCAAAAACCATTTGCCAGCCATGCACTGTAAACTGATTGTGACTCAGAGAACTGCTCAGTTTTCTGGGCACATATGATGTCAATGTTTTTTTTTTTCTTTAGAGTCTAGATCAACTAAATATATTATGTTTCTTGTTTGTTAACACAGCTTTTTGTATCATTTCATCAAAATTGAAAGAGGAAATTTATTTTTATGGCAGACTAGAAGTTACTCAACACATCTTTTTGAATTCCTATTATGTGCTACTTAGAAACTCTGCTCAACTCAGAGTGTTTAGGAATCACTTCGCTGGGGAATGTTTGATTTGCCACACATGGCTGCTCTGAGTTCCTCCTGAAATTACCCGATACTGTATTTTACTTCTGTCTTCCCCACCTCCTTTCTCAGAGGTTCCCAACTTTTGCGAATCTGTTGTGTGTTAGACAGAAAATGTTTTCCCGAAATGTCATCAGGTGTTGAGGCAGGGCCATTAGTAAGAGGTATCACTCCAGCCCAGCTGTGAAATTACATTTGTGAATATGCAGTGACAGCACCATTGCCGTGAGAGGTGGCAGCTTTGGAAGGCAATCTGTAAATCTTTGCTGAGCTTTATCTAGTTATCCTTGATGATCTTTGTAAATAGGATATCTGGAGAGTATCAACAAGAGTAGGCCTTTTATTCTTTGACCCCATGAGTGAAAGAGTCTTGCTCCTTTCTCCTCTTACTGTAGTCATGCGTTTTCAGGCTTAAGGATTTGGACTACCATTACCATTATTATTATTTTTATTATTTTATTTTAAAGATAGTAAAATCCAACAAAAGACAACAGAACAATCAAAACAAAGCAGTAGAACTGGCGTAGAACTTAAAAGAGAGATACTATGAAAACAATAGCTACTATAGTGTATCTTGTTATTTTCAGAATAGTTGACCATTCCATCAGGTATGGCAAAAACAAACCAAAAACAAACGACAAAAAAACCCAATAAAAACAGGATATAAAATGAAGAGAAAAAAAATTAATCAAAATTAAGCAAAACAATGAGAATGATATTGGTGTTTGAAGACAAGACAGAGGACAATCCCACATATTAGCCACACTGCACAATGTCATCTTCCCAAGAAATGCTCAGACTGTGGGCACCTGGCCAGCAAAATAACCTAACAATACAAGCATTTAGTTGCTTTATGTACCTTAGTTGCTATGAACTTAGCCGGTCCTCTGAGCCAGCAGGTTGCTTAATGGGTGGGCGGCGGGGAGTTCTTGATTCGTAGCCTGCGTGCCGTAGGCCTATGGGACACACATCTGTTTCTCTTCCTGGAGTCTGCGCAGTCGCGCACACTCACCAGGGAGGCAGGCGGGTTATCTTCTGGTTGCTGTCTCTCTGCCCAACACTACCATTTTATTTTGATAGGTAAAAATAAATTGTCTTCTACCACTTTTCTTATTAAAAGTAGTTTTAAATTGTTGGTTTCATTTAAAGGAAGGGCACATTGGGAACTACTTTCAGGGTTGGATGGGGTTGAATAGACGGGCAGTGATACTCTCTACTCCTTCCTCACCCTACCCACTGATCTGAGATCAGGTCTCCCCTTTCCTAGTTCTCTGACCTGACCCGGGGTGACTCTTGCCCTGGGTTTGTCTGTTAACTCGCCTGACTGCTCCTTTTGGCATCATGTTTGCCTCTTTGTACTTCCATGTACGTAGTCCCTGGTCTAAACTAGATGGTAAATTCATTTTTTAAAAATAAATTTGCTTTTATAAAGACTCTTGAGTGATTTTTGTATCAAATACACTAGTAGTCACCTTTTATAATCATATTATGAGATTCTCATGTATCCAGCTGAATATGCACTGAGCTAGGTATACTTGGGTAGTAAAATGCACATATATTAATTGGCTTCCCCGTTAATATGAGGTACATCTTTCCTCCAGTTCTGGATCTCAGGTTAATTGTTTGCAGCTAGCAATTCATGGCGTGGTGGTACTTTTCTAAAATCCTGTAGGATTTTGGGGCCCTGGAGCTCTGCCTTCTTTGTTTCATCAAGGAGGTTTACGTTAGTGTCTCCCTATTTGAAGTCGCTTAAAGCACAACACTGTTGTCTAACTGGCACAGTCTTGAGTCATTAAATAAATCAAACACTGGGAATTATTTCAAGTCTAGTCAAGGTTCAGACAAGACCTAAGGACCTAGCATGTTAGGAGGAATCCTCTGTGGACTGGTGCTTACATTGCAATCCTGGGAACCCAGTGGTTTTCTAACACGCAATTCATATCACCTGTTCCTGGCTCCCCCAAGTCTTCCCATGTGGAACCACTCTGGATGAAGCACCCCCTGAGCAGAGCCATCAGTGTAGCAGACAGTGAGGGCTTCCTGAAGCTGTGAACTCCAGGGATTTTGATTTAGTGTTTATCAGTGTCCCGAAGGGTCTTGAAATGACAAAAGATTGTCCTTAGCTTTTAGGACCTGTGTTTATCGTATAAAAGAAAATACCCATCCAAAGGAAATAGGAAGAAAACCAGCCCTCTTTGTCTTGGAATTGGAGCGTTTCTGTAGTTGATTGTTGCTCTGATGCTGGGTTCTACAGCAATAGAGCTCCGTATTTGCCAATTGATCAGTATAAAAGTCACAGCAAGGCAGCCGCATTTTTCTTTAGGCCTTGTTTTCCATAGCATTGTTTTATAATATTTTCTATAGCACGGCTTCCAAACAACAGTATCTTACCCGTGTTTTATCCTGGACTTCTTATTTTCACTTGTGAGTGAACTGCTATTCATAAGAATAACCCTACAATAGTGAAAAGAAAATACTGTTTACTGAATGAATTTCCAAATTATGTATTATATTTTATTTATTTGTTTGTTTGAGATGGAGTCTTGGTATGATGCCCAAGTGAGCCCCAGACCCCTGATTTTAAGGCTCCTGAGTAACTGATCTGTGCCTCCACACCCAGCTACTTCTCACTTTTTACTTTGCTCTTCAAAAGAGGAATTTTGGGGAATCTGATTTGCGAAGTGTAATTAATCCTGGATGCCATTTTGCATCCTAAGGCTTTCTTTGCAGTTGAAGCAAGTGAGACTCAGTTTCAGTGGCTCACCTGAGGTGAGGAAGTGAAGTGCACCGTGGCAGCAGATTCCAGTTACTGTTACTTGACTTGTTCTTTCTGTATAGCCTTACTCCTTTAAAATGAGGGTTCTACCAGTAATCAGAGTTTGCAAGAGCCAGAACCGTTACTTCATTAACTGTGTCTATATTCTTATTATTGCACCTAGATTATTATAGTATAGAAGAATACAAGTGGTAAATTATAATCCTAACCTGGTTTTCACTGTTTCTGTGCCTGTTTAGTAATCTATCCATATCACTTCTGTCTTTAGGAACTGAAAACTAGGAACTTTTACTAGCGTGCTTTAAAAAGTTCTGTAGCATTAATAATCAGTGGTACTTTACACTACTTGTAATTTATTTTTGTCACATTACTAAAACGTGTACTGGGATATGCATTCAGAAAGAATTCCACACCATGTCTTCTACATTTAACGAAAAGTTCTTTGGAACGTGTGCTCTTGGGAAACCTGATAATGAAAGTCAGAGGGGTGTTAAAAATCTAATTTAGAGAGACTTCTCCAATTTTTAAATAGAAAAATTCTGAATGTGAATCTGGTAGCAAATATACATTTATTAGACTTTTGATTGGTTATGGATATGTGCTGAACTTTATAGGTAAAAGCACAAATATCAGAACATATTGTATTTCTTCTATTACATTTTTTCTTAAAGTACTTAAAATATTATCTTATTGAACCTACTTCACTGTTTTTGCTGGTTAAAGAATACAGCAATAATAGCTTTAAACTTGAAATCTTAAAAATAAATCATTGTGACCAGAACTTTTATATTTTTTATCAAGCTCTCTATTGACTAAGGAGCAATAATATGTACCTTTTATTTTCATAGTGCTATATCATCAAAAAAAAAAAACAGACAAAGCCTGAGTTTCTTTTTGAAACAAGGATGATTTTTTTTTAGGAACTTGAGAAGCTAAAAAAATTAAAATTTAGGAATACCCAAAATATCACACATTCTGTGTTCACTACCATATTTCCATCCCCAGTATCTCCAAATGCGTGTTCGAATATTATACCTAATAAAATATAAACTAAATTCTATGATGAAGTCAGATTTTCTTAAGTAGTCAATTAGAAAGGCCTATGATTTCTAATGCAGAGAGTTTGCAACCTGGTGTGTTTCAGCTAATTTTCATTCTTTTAGATGTCTTGTACACAAATTGCTTGATTACCTCCTACATCTTTCTTAATCTGGGTTACTGAACATAATAACAAGCTTCTGAGGATTTTTTTAAAAGACCCATTCATCACTGGAATCTTTTAGCACTTCACAAACAGCTGGTGGCAAACAGCATCACTCACATTCTTTAGAGTTCTCTGACTGCTTCTTTATCCCCAATTGTCATGTGGGAAGGAAAAAAAGAATACCAGTTTTTACTTACTTCAGGGTGATCAAAAGAAGTCCCAATAATGGTACAGACTGATTTTGACAGTGACTGGCCTTTGCAAAATATATGAGACTTGCTCTATTCTTTCTTTCTCTTTGATTGAAAAAACGTAAGTTTTATCCAGAATATTTCATTCACATTTGAGAGAAGTCTTCCCTAGTTACTTTACCATGGGAAAGGCCTATCTTTACTGTCTAATGTGATATTTTAAAGTCTCCTAACTTTTCTTGAAAACAGACTTTTTAATTAGTTACCCCTGTCGTTTGGTTTTGTTTTAGTGTTGACACAAATATATATATATTATTAATTTGAAAGGTAATTCTCTTAGGGAGAGTATAGTTCAAATATTCCTAATATGTTATCTTTTAAATATTCTTACTTTGACCTCCTTTAATAAAATATCTCCACTTTATTCCTTTTTATCATTGCATATGTCAAAAGAAATTTCTGATACTAGAGTTATTATAATCACTGAGTAACTCATATCAAGGCACATTCACATATAGCTATGAATTATAAACTTTTTCCTGGTAATCTTTTAGAGGACTTTGGGGAACTTACTGGATTTGTATAATTTCAACATGGATGTGTTTAACAGTAATAGAACTTATTTGAAACTAGTGAAGACTAAAAGGGCTCAAATTTCTACAGTTGCAGGTGATTAAGAGACTTGAAGTAAAACAGGAGGTGGAGGTGTACTTTGGAGTTCATAAATGTTGATAATGCTCAAAACAGGATTGCTGTACTTTTCTGAAATTTGAAGTGCTCTTGGACAGGATTTTTTAAAGTCAGCTTTAGATTTGAAAACTTAAACTTCTGTGAATTTCATGTAATGAAGATATATTGTTACTTCAAGGAAAATTAATAGTATTATAAAATTGTACCCTTACATTTTATATTTGTGATACTTTAATGAAGGTAATATGCATCCTTTTGCCTTGGTGCATTAGGATGAGGATTAGTTCCTTTTAGTTTAGTGTATGCAGTGGTTATGGCTTGCCAGCTGGCTGTCAGGGCCGAGATGAAGTAGAGTTGGGCTGATCTGTAGCAGTTGGTGATTTTCATGGTGAGAATACTTCCAGCACCGACAGTCTCTAGGGTGATGCTACTGAGCAGAAGACTGACAAAGACGTGCGGCCGAACTCCACTGTATCGTCCTCCTAGTACACGGATAATCATGGCTGCAAGTAACCTCAAGCACAGACAGCAGGACAATCTAGTCACATAATTAGAAAGTGATGAGTTTTGAGTTACTACATTTGTTTTTAATGATTCACTTAATTTTATATAGTAAGTTGTTTAATAATAAGTATGTTTTATTGACTGTCTCACAAAATGCCAGAACACCAACAGTCTACTTTCCTGAGCTGGTTCATGCCATTGTACCACACCTCCTGAAATGTGTTGTATAGCACTGGGTCCTACCATACCTGTGGTTTAGTTCTCTGATTATTGTAGTGCCTTTGAACATGCTGTGCTTCTCCCTCCTTAGATATTTTATCTTTCTTATCATAATGATCAGTGTAAATTAATGGACTGCTTAAGTTTGACAGTATGTGTGTTTCTACATGAAAGGAATTAAACATGATTGTTGTTGTCCCTCAGAAACTTAAAACCCAACATAGATAGTAGTTGCTGTGAAAAGGAGGAAAAACCTTCTACATGTAAGCATGGGATAATTACTACATTAATTAAATGTTCAGATTAAGCTTGGGTTAGAAAAGATGGTTCCTTCCATTCTGTTTAGTTCAGTAATGGTGCTAGTGGATTAAAATAAGATTTTTTAAAACCCTGCACCACTGCCTTTCAGATTTAAACAGTGGTACTGATTTCAGATGACTTGGAGGCATTCCTTTGCTACTGCAAACTGAAAAGCTATGTTAGTCATTACTCTGTTGTGTGACACAGTAGCTACAATAACCCAAGAACATTGTTGTGATTACACAGGTTGGACTTCTGAGATATCTGATCAGAAGCAAGAAACATTTAGGGTTTATTGGCAAACACCAGGAGTAGCAGTTGCTTTTTACTGGGAGAAATGTTCAAAGGGCCAATCAGGGTTGACAGTGAGATTCTAGTCTTGCCACATGACATCATGATTTATGAGTTTCTCTTCCATTTTGAAAAAAAAAACTTGGTAAAAACCTGACATTTCTCCAAAGAAAGTCATTTTTAAAGTTTTTAACCTTTTATGTAGTTAAAGCATTAGAGAACATATTGAATGAATCTACCTAGAATGTATTTCCTAAACTCTATTTAAGTATTTTAACACTTACTCCTCAGAACAGTTATAAGCACTAGTTAAGAATGCTTTTCCTGGTCTCTGGAGTGCGGTGCTGCAGCATAGGATCTGATCAACTAATGAAAGGCCTGCACTGTCTTCAGAATATGGTGCTTGACTTCTGCATCCTCTTTCTGTGACTGTTGAGGGATTCTGCGTACTTTCCCCTCCTAAGTCCGTGACAGTCATTTTAGTAACTGGAACTGGAATTATGTGAATACATTTGTTGTTTCTAGTTTATCTTCTGTGCAGTCTCCTACTTAAATAGACACCATTCTACCTGGTTTTTTATTTTTTTATATTTACCGTTCCTTTTTTCTTTTTGGTTTGTTCTACATAGGCATTAGATTCAGAGCCTCTAACCCTGCTTTTATGCTTTTGCTCTCTTTTCCTTCATTTTTTTTTAATATATATATCTTTATTATTTCATTCTGTTTTTGATGCCACCGAACTGTGCAACCAAAAATGTGTTAAAAAGGTAAGCTTTATTATATTTTTACTTTACTGGAATTTAAAACATTATTATATTTCTGATAAAATAAATATCCTTTAAATTAGTTGCTCCCGATATAACAAACACATAATAAGGCTATCGTAGGGGCAATGCAGTCGCTTCTTGCAGGTATCTTCCCATGTGTAGTCTGCAGCCAGCTCAAACTAGACGTCCTCCCAAAACTACAGGAGGTCGGAGGGCGGGGAGAGTTCTGCAGCCCCAATCCACCCTCTACATAAAAGGAAACTTGGGTTTGAAGAAGTTTTTCCCTTCTGTGCTATTTCTACCATGGTTCCTATTGGCTCTTTGGGAGCACTTGACTTTACAGTCTTGCTTTTGTGGGAGTATTTTGGGGGCTTTTTGTCATCTGTATATATTGCTGACATTATCCCCAGAGTCATGATAAAGATCATATCCATTTCCCCAGGGTTTCTGTGAGCTGTCTGACAGTCCCTCTCTCTGGGACTACCTTACCCTACCTCTGACCTGCTGTCCCTGAATGTTATTTGCATGTTCTAGATTTTTATGTGGATGCAGAGTGTATCCTCTTTGGTGTCTAGATTCCTCCATCCAACCTAATTACTTTGAGATTTACTTATTTTGCGGTGTGCATAAATAACTGTTTTTCTCACTGAGTAGTGTTCGTTGTATGGCTATATCACAGTGTATTTATTCATTCATTTGTTGATGGAGTTGCAGGTTGTTTCAGTTTTTGACAATTACAGATAAAGCCACTCCAAATGTTTATGTGTAAAGTTTTTTATGAACATATATTTTTATTTCTTTTGGGTAAATAAGAGCAGAAAGGCTGTACCATATGTGGAATTAAACTAACAGACTATTTCTTCAAGTGATTCCACCAGTATTGTTTTGGAATTCTAGTTGCTCCACATCCTCACCAATATTTGGTGTGGTTAATATTTTAATTTTAGCTATTTTAATAAGTGTGGGTTGTGATTTGCCTTTCTTTAGTGACTAATGGTGTTGAGTTTATGTTTGTGTAGTTGTTTGCTGTCGATGTATCTTTTTTTGGTGAAGAGTCTGTTTAAAACTTTTGTTCTTATGTGTCATTGGGTCATTGTTTCGTTCTGAGTTTCAGGGTTATTTATATACTTTGGTTACAAATCGTTATTTGCTATATTACTCAATAATACTTCAAGATGTGGTTTATCTTTTCATTTTCTTAAAAATGTGACACAAAGAATTTGTTTTCATGAAGTTCAGTTTAGTCTTTGAAACAATCTCAGATTACAAAGTTTTTCTTTTAAATTTTCTATATGTTTTATAGTTCCAGGTTTTACAGTTAGGTCAGCAGTTTAATTTATTGTGAATAATTTTTTATATAAGTACAAGGCATGAGTCCAATTTCATTTTTTTATATCATTTTCAAATGAGATTACTATTTTGATGCTATATAGCCTTTGGCACCTTTTTACAAAATTATGTTTGTTATTCTAGATCCTGTGCATTTTATAGAATCAGCTTACTGAATTTGGCAAAAAACAAAACAAAACAAAATTAAACAAAACAAAACCTGTTGGTAATTTATGCAATTTGAGTATACTCTAACTTAGGGAAAATTTATTTCTTGACAATAGTAAGTCTTCTATGTGGTGAATGTGTATTTATCAATTTCATTAATCAACTTTTAATCTCTCTCAGAAAGCACTTGTGTTTTTATTGTATAGATCTTTCTCATCACTTGTCTGATTTATAGTGATTTTTCATAATTTTAAATTCTAGTATAAATTATAATTCATGTGTGTGTGTGTGTGTGTGTGTGTGTGAGTGATGCTGGGAATTGAACCTAATGTCTTCTCACTGAGCTACATCCCCACTTCTGTAAACACAACAAAAAAAAATTTTTTTTTTCTTTTTTTGTGAGACACAATCTCACTAACTTGTTCAGGAAAATCACAAGTTTGAGCCCAGCCTCCCAGCGTGAGCAACTTTGTGACTTAGTAAGACTCTGTCAGAAAATAAAAAATAAAGTAAAATTAAAAGAGCAGGGTATAGCCGGGCATGGTGGCACCTGCCTTTAATCCCAGCACTTGGGAGGCTGAGGCAGGAGGATCCTTGTGAGTTCGAGACCAGGTTGGCTACAAAGTGAGCTCAAGACCAGCCTGAACTGCATAGTGAGACCTTGTCTCAAAAAATAGGGCTGGGGATTTACCTCAGTGACATAAGCACCTGTCTGGCAGGCGTGAGGTTGTGAATTTGATCCCCAGTACCAAAAAAAAAAAAAAAAAAAAAAGCAAGAGCAGGGGGTGCAGGTCACTGAGAAGGTCCTTGGTTCAATCTTCAGTACTGCAAAAAACCTAAACAAAACAGAAAATCAAATTCAGTGATTTTGTATTTAACCTAAATTATAATTCAATTATACCAATAAATTCATATTGGCATAAAGTTATTTATAATGTTTTCTTATCTTTATATTATCTGTGAACCATCATGACATTACTTCTGTCATCCTTTATTAATAATTTTTGCCTTTTATTGTACCTTTTTTTACTCATGATCAGTTTGCTTCGGGGTATATCCTTTTAAAAATTTCAACATAACTAGCCTTTTGTTTAATTGATAGGTTATTTGTTTCTAGTTATTGCTTTCTAGTTCATTGATTTCCACTTTGTCTTCATTTCCATTTTTGTTCTAATTTTGAATTAATTTCCTTTTCTTTTTCCATTTTCTTGAGTTTGAAGCAAGAGCACTGATTTTGAGAGCTCTTTCTCTCTTATTTATCCAGTGCTATGAATTCCCCCTCAGTGCTGTTGGGCATTCTCACACCAGTTTCCATAGCTTTGATTTTCACTTGGTTCAAAGTGTTTTGGTTTTTTGATTTCTTCTTTGATCTTGCATTATTTAGAAGTATTTTGTTTTACAAACATTTCAGATTTTCTGAGGATCCGTTATTTTCATATAGGTGGCATATATAGGGGTCTTAATTTTAATTTTTAAAATTTTAAAAAATTTTTTTGGTACTAGGGGTTGAACTCACAACCTTGTGCCTGCCAGACAGGCACTTATGCCACTGAACTAAATCCTTGGCCCTGGGTCTTAATTTTTAAATCCAATCTGACAATAACTGCTTTCTAAACTACACAATTAGATCATTTGCATGCAATGTGGTTGTTGAGCTGGTTAGATTTTTATCCTTCTGTTATTTGGATTCCATTTTATTCTGCCTTTTTTGGATTAATTAAGCTACTTTATGTTTCTATTTTATTAATACTTTTTCTCAACTTAAGTCCTTGTTTAATGTTAGCAGTTGCCCTTAAGATTTCCATTTTCTTCTTGAACTTATTCAGTATGCATTTATATGATGCATTTAAATAATAATAAAGTATATTTACTCATGTTTTACCATTTCTGATGCTTTTCTTTCTTGTGTCTGGTAATTTTTCTTCTGCCTGCAGGACTTCATTTAACATTATTTTATTGCTGTCCTGCTGATGGCGATCAATTTTGGCAGCTATTGTGTATCTTTGTTTTGGTTTTGTCTTTTGAAAGATTTGTAGTAGTATATAAATTTTTCGGTTAAAAGTTACCTTTTTTCTTTCAGCACTTTGCCTCTATTCTTACTTGCATTATTACTTACATTATTGCAGTGTCATCCTTATTTTTCTTCCTGTGGATAAATGTCAATGTTTTCTTCTACTTTAAGATTTTTTCTGTTACCATTGATGTTGGATGATTTAATTATCATGTACTTTTGTATAGTTTTCTTTATTTCTTGTGTTCTCTTGTGTGTAGTTCGCAGTGCTTGCTGAATCTGTGTTTACAGGTTCAATATAATTTTGAACATGGTGGAGGATCTGTTGGTATGGATCCGTAATAGCATGTGTGCTTAGCATGTCCAAGGCCCTAGATTCAATCCCCAGCATAAAGCAACAAAAAAAGTCTACAGAGAGTATTTTTAAAAAGGAAAAATTGGCTTATAAAGGTGTGCCCCAGACTCTATCAATGTATCCAAATGACATAAGCTCCTTACTGCTATGAAGAGGTCTAATAGGTAGATATGTTTTTTCTAGTGTTTAACAATCTCTTGGGTATATTGTAGACTGTGTGTAATTTAGCAGAGAAGTCCAAGTGATTGTGAATCTAAATAACTAGAGTTATAATAATTAACTAGTAGTTGTTTCCTAGGTAAGACAGCATGAATTAAAAGGAATTGAATTTATGGCCTGGCTGTCATGTAAGAAATGTGTGACCTAAGGAATCTTATGTATTATTTATCTGTCATCTTCAGTTCTCACAAGAATAAATGAAAATGTTGGTTTAATAAGCTCATGAGTATAAATGAAAGTAGGCATTAATAATTCACACTGATTTTTTTCATTTTGATATTAGGTGTATGTTAATGCAAACTATTATTAAGATAAAGTTTATAGAATCATTGATATTTTTAGATATGTGGAATACATGATGTCCTGTTTTTATATTGAGCTGAGATGTATTAGTATAGTTTCAGTGATTCCTGGAGGATGATCATGCAGTAATTACAATTTTAAGTAGTTCACATGTCTCAAAATGTTATCATTGCATATATTAATGCTATTTGAAATGCAGTTGTAAAAAAGAAATATGAGGAAAATTATTTAATAATTATCAGAATGAAGTTGAGTTAATAGGTGTGACATCCAATTATAACTAGCCCCAAGAGAAATACCCAGTGAAGGTTGAACATTGCAGCCCCGGCTAAGACCTATGCTTGTGCTAACTTAGAATAAGTTATATTCACAATGAGAAAAGAAGGCTTTGTTCATATCTCCTGTTATTAATACTTCAGTAGAATTTATGTATTACATATGTGGCTTGAACAGTCTGCTGAAAGATTACTGTTTTATTTTAAAATGTTACTATTTTCATGGGAGAATGCTAAAGTGCATTAGAATGTGTTAAATTCAGTAAGCCAGAGTCAGAGATTGTGGCTAAGCAAGTGAGGAGGTGAGAATGATCCCTGTGGTAATGGATTAGAGTTAGACACATCAGTATGAAATGGTGTCTAGCTTAGTAGAATACAGATGGAACATGACATATACATATGTTCACATGTGTACATACTTATATCTAAGTATGTATGCATATATATTCACTTGTTAATATACACATATTTTTCCTAGCTCTGAAAGCTGAGCACATTTTGAAGCAAGGGCATCATAGTAGCAACAAGGCATTCACATGTAGCTTTCTAAATCTGTATTGTAATAAAATACCAGAATTTCTTAGAATAATAACTAAATCTAGGCCTGGAGCAGGTACACGCAATATGAGCCTGCAGCATCTTGTAGTACCAGGAAGAAAGTAAGTGGTTTTATTTTTTTAAATTTTTAAATTTTATTTTTTTTGATGGTCATGATGATAGTAGTAGATCAGAAAGAAATGGGAGCCAAATGAAAGTTCTCCCAGTAGTCAAAATTGGAAAAATTTGAATAATATAATAAATATGTGTTGGGAAGTATTACTAAAAGTAAATAAATAACTATGTGCTCTTATGCTGACAAATTATTAAATTAATAAATACATGAGATAAGTTATAATCCTTTCTACAGAAGAATGCAAAACCATTTATGCATTCACATACTGTCAAGAGGTAAAGCATAAACCCATGCTCCTTAAAAATGAGTTTCTTCTTAACTCTGCATTGCAGAAAGAGAGAAGAGCTGAGGAGGGTAACTACCATGGAGAAAACTGAAGAACTACCTCGGCCAGGCATTGAAGGGGAACACATTGATGGGCCACATGCTCGATATGGAAATAGGACTTTACTGCTCTAATCTTGCTTCCCCAAGCCTATAAACACTGACTGAGCATGAACACAATTTCAGAAAAGCCTAAAATAAAAGGCATTCTGTAAAATGCCTTGGTGGTGCTCTCCAAGCAGGAAAGGTCATTGCAACCAAGGCAAGCCTTGAAAACTGGCCCAGCCGAGAGAACTGGATCAGCAATGAAACATTCAGTAACAACTAACGGAATAGTAATAAACTATGGACTTTACCTAATAATAAAATATCGATAATGTTACTTTAATTATGGTAGATACACCATAGCAATGCAAGATGCTAGTGGGAAACTGGGATATATGACAACTCTCTAACCTAGCAGTTATCAGTTAAAGGTGAAAGACAATAGAAGCACAGTATAAATGGACCTTAAAGTTCAAATCAGTAATAAATTTCCCTCAATTTATTTTATATCTCTACAATAAATATGCTTCTTAAACTATCGTACAACATGTTCCTAGTTCCTTTGGGTCAAATCTGACACCCTCATTGATGGCATTGAGTTAATAGAGAGAAAAGAAATGGGAAAAACAGAATTTGCTTCTTAAATCTGTCCCAGCTGTGTAGTATGGAACATATTTTTTCTCTGATTCCTTCGACTGAGGACAAAATATTTAAGCATTAGAGTAGCCTTTTAGAGAGTCACTGTGTCAGAATATCCTTTGCAAATACCAGTTTTCTTCTTTATTAAAGTAAAAATGCTAACAGCTTCCTTCAGCTTCAGCTTCATCCAAACCTGGCACCCTTGCTTTTGGGATACTTGCTTCCTGGTGAAGAAATGGCAGCCAGGATTCAGAGCTTGGGATACATTTCAAGTCGCTTTTATCTTCCCATAGTTATTTTTCATGCAGTTTTATATACAATATAATTATTTTTGTGCTACAGAATACACCATGTGCAAATTTTATAATGATTCACAATTTTGTGTATTTATTTTAAGTGACTGATTATCAGAACAATGATTCATGGGGTCTGTAAAGGGTTAGGGCAAAAAAATGGGTCCGAGTTTTGGCCAGATGTTTAGGAACTATGCAGTCAGTCACTACTTTATTAAAAATGAATGTTTTTATTTCATCTATTTGCATGTGCCACGGCAAATACAGAGTGATTTTTTGTTTGTGACCCTTACCGTCCAGTAGCTCCATGAATAGATGTCACCAGTGCAGAATAAAGGAATCGTCCAAGCTATGGGATGCTGTTTAGTGCAGTGCTTATGGACGTGAACTGAGAAACTATATTCAGTTTATTATCACTGATACTTCTTCATTAATATCAGCAAAAATAAATGTAAAACTGTAGTGCAGATGCAAGAGTTGAAAAGGATGAATAATAAGAATGAAAAAGTTAAAGAGGACAAAAGAAGTTGGGGAAGTTGTTTTGAGAATGAACTATCTGAGCTCCAAAAACACACTGAGTACTTAGTGTGTAGTTCCAAGGAATCCATTTGTCCTTGCCCCTCCCAGATTGATTCTCTGCTCTCTACCTTGATCTTTGCACCTAAGACTGATGTGTGTCAACATGTCTTCTGGCTTCCACTTGCATTTGGCCAGTGGAGAGCAGGGGGAAGGAGTAAAGTTATTGTAATCTTTGCCCCATCAGAAGGAGTTCCCTTTGCCTGGTTGCACCTCTCCATAAAGATCACAGCTCAAGCAAAGGTAGCCGTGTCCTCAGTTCTCTCCTTCCTGCTTTTGGGACCTGTTTTCTCTCTTGCTTCTTCTGATCTGGGCGTGAGAACAGCTCAGCTCATCCCAGTCTTTGGCCTCCCTACACTTGTCCACATCAGTGTTCATGTTCTCCATGTTGCATTGTCCTTATTTGGGCACACACATTATGTCCTTTCTGATTGGCACTTTTAGGAAATCAGAACTATAAGAACTGGACCTAGGGCTGGGGATTTAGCTCAGTGGCACAGCACCTGCTTGGCCAGTACAAGGTCATGAGTTTGATTCCTGTTACAAAAAAAGAAAAAAAGAAAAAAGAATTGGACCATCATATATTATTCATCCCACTTTATTTTATAAGTGATGAAATTGAGATCAGAGAGAGGTTAATACTGACTCTATGTCAGTGTTAAAGACTAATGTAAAATTTAACCTTGCTAATTCCCAGTCTTTCCATTCTCATTTCTCACTTGCTTTAAAATTATATATATATATATATATATATTTTGTTTTCTACTCCCAGGGTCTCGCCTGCAGAGGCAATGCACAGTCGTGTATATAACTTCTGAGTTTGTGCAAATAAATGGAGACTACCCAAAGGAGAGCCCCCAGAGGTTGTTTACCCAGGGCTCTCTATTGCAAGACCCCAGCCACCATCACAAGTATTTGGCAGAGACTCAGAGGGGCAGGCAAGGGAGTGGGCAACGGAGATGCTCTAATGGAAGAACTTCTGTGTGCTCTGATTGGTGGTGGTGGTGGGCGTGCAGGCAGGCTATGGCATCTAATGTAATTGGCTTGGGAGAGCATGTTTCTTTTTCTCTGCTCAACCCTGACTTGAAGTCAACAACAAAAACAACAACATAATGAAATAAAGAAGCAGACATTTCTTGCCCAAGTTCCACCTGTGCTGGAAAGATTGCTACAGAGCTAATGAATCCGAGTTTTCTTGTCATGTGTTTCTGCTGTTATGTCTTTGTATAGTCATGTGTCAATCACAAAAGCAGTAGGATTGCTGTCAGGATTTTATATTCATTGTCTGAATGAACTTGGGCCATTGATAGCAGATGATCTATAGCAGTGATGGTGGACTTTTTAAAGCTGTCATTGGCACAAACAACCTGCTGTGGCCCCTGTACCCTCGGTTCGCCACTTCTGGTCTCCAGAGTGCCCCAGGGAGGTTCCGCATCTCCAGCAGGAGAAAGCGTGACTCTCAAGAGGAAGCAGTGAGGAAGTGAGGAATAAACAGAGAGATGCTAGTTTGGCATACCTTGCAGCAGCAGCTGGTTAACAGACTCCAGACAGACGCAAACAAGAGCCGTGCTGGTCGGGTTAGAGGTCATGCAAGTTTAAGCTTTGGGGTATGGCTTTGTGGCAGCTCACTTTATTCATAGAAGTGTTGTGAGTCATTAATGTAACCAAATGATGACTTTGCCAGCTTTTTTCACATGGGTGGCTGTAATATTTCCAGTGTGAGAATCTGGCCTGACAGAGTAGGAGAAATTCTAAATTCCACACTCCTGTGTGGTTTCCTAACAGTTTTCCACTGAATTTGCTGTGGACTTCAGTGGCATGCTTGGAAAGGGTCTGACGCAAACACACCCTGGTGCAGCTGGTATGCGCAGAAGTGCATCTGTGTGGAGCGTGGTAGTTAGAGACTGCCGTTCTCACGCCATCTTCACTTCTACGTTCCCTACTTTGCCATGGTTTGTTGATGAATTCCCCTTACGACTTGTACACCTTACCTGGATATCGGCTGCATGGCAAAGCTATCACATGAACCTTCCTTTGAAACTCCGTCCACTGCACAGAGTCCCCAGAGTGACTCCACTTTCAATTTTATTGCCATTTATAAAGAAATTCCAGGCATCACAAGTCAAAGGAGCAATTTAATTTTGGCGTGAGAGGGAGGAGTGGAGCCTCTCAATTAGATTTGGTATCATCTGACTGTATCCTTAAAGGGTATTGTGTATGTTAAGGGCAAAAGGGGATGACCCCTAGCTTTTCCCATACTAGGCCTCTGGTAGAGACTACCAGGAGCTGTCGCTCCATAGCCAGTGCCGCATGCCATGGAGCAGAGGTATTTGTCTTCCTGGGACTTAGTATTTGGGGAAAATTGCTGATTCTGAACACTTCTCACCACAGCCACTGTTCCTCTCTAGCACTAGATGCAGGTAGAGATTTTGAAGTGCCAGATTAGAGTAAACTTGTCTTGAATTCCACTCAGCAGTGCATAGTTCATTGGCTTGTGAGCTCCTAAGGGCAAAAGTTGATATATATATATATATATATATATATATATATATATATCTCCACAATAATTTATATGTAGATATTCAGATATTCATTGTTACTCCTCTATAACATGTTAAAGAATTACCTATTATAACTGTGGTATTTCAAGTATTTGTTAAAATATTGATAGTAATCATCTTTCCTTGATGTGTAGGTAGTATTTAAATTCTTCAACCTTTTTCTCTGTATGTGTGAAAACATATATAAAAATTAAGATGGTTACTTTCCTTTTGTTTATTTTCTTGAAATAATTTGGTTCTTGCCCTATGATATGAGGAATTGATCCTTTGTAATTTATATTTGCTCAGGAAATAAAAATGTAAAAATGGTCATCATTTGTGAAAAATGGATATAATGTAATAAGCCATATTAGAAAATGTTGAAATATTTTGTATTGAACTCATGTTATAAATACAACATTGGGAATACCGCACTTTATTTATTTACAGGTTTTTGTGATAGAAATGCATAAAATTACAACACATGGCAAATGTTTCATAATGGGGAAAGAAGCCAGTGACAGAGGTGAAGATCTGTTCATGTACTGCATGAAAATATTAATTACATTGGTTTCCTTTAAAGCTTTTGTAAAAATGGCAGTGACAGTTATAGAAGTAGGAAGATAGTTCATGCTTAGTTAAAGAGATCTGGCCTTCTTTTTTGTTAATGAATGACTTCAAAGCTAAAATTTGCATTAAGAACATTAATGTGATAATTTAAAAAGTCCCCGTTAGCCTGACACTTTTAGGATAACAAACTAAATTACAGTGGATTTACAATTTGTGGGAGAACAGTGGTAGATACGGGGAAATGATCATAATAAAAATACGCTTTTGCTTAAAAATCTGTCAAAATGAATTCCAAGTACTTCAAAAAATACATGTTAAATGTGATTTACTACAGTTTTGAAATAGATTAAAATTATATGTAGATTAGTTCAAATCATGTGGCTTCGAGGTTATTTTGAAGTGCTTCTTCTCTGGAGTAAATGACCAAAAAATTAATGTGTGCCTAAATATCTGCTTGGCTAGATGATTGGCTGAATGGATGAATGAATGAATGAGTTATTCAGTTTGAAAGCTGTTGCATGTTCTTCTCTTCCAGAAGGCCAATTTTTAATCATATTCATGGGAAGTGGAAAGTTGCAACTCCAGTCTTAGCCTTTATCAGTCCAGTTCAACCCGGGAAACATCTGTTCTAGTCCACTCCCTAAACGGTAGTTCTGGACCCCAGAGGGAAGACGCAGAGTTCTCAGCTCTTAGTCATTCACTCGAAACCATATCCACTGAGCACCTCTTGGTGCATCACCACTGACCATTGTGTAGCAACTATTATTATTTTTGCCACCATTCGTATTTGCGATTTCCCTTCTCTTTGAATTCTGCCATGTTCTATTTTCCTAGCTTTCTTTCCACTTCCTCAGAATTTGCTTCCTTTTCAATCTCTTTCTCTGACCTTGCCACAGGAGTTCCCTGAGGCTTACTTCTTGCCCTCTGTTCTTTTCCATGCTCCTGTGATTCTTAACCCTGACTATGATCACAACCTCCGGAGGAAGCCCCAAGCATGAGCACATTTTAAAAGCTCCACCGGTAATTCTGATGCACATCTAGAGTGTGAGCTAGTTTTTATACTGTAGCCCAGGGAATTGTTTGTGTCTCAAACCTTCACTTTTGTCTCTGCCTATTAGCATCACACACTACCCCTTCCACTTCTGTGCCCTTGGCTAAATGAGAAGATATTCCACTTAGAAATCTCATCTTCCTGCTTTGTCTCTGAAATATTTTTACCTCCTGATTTTTTATCGGTTCTTTATTTCAGCCCCCAAGTTTTTATCATTAACCTTCCTTCCTTCTTTTTCCATACAGTGTCTTTTGTACATTGTGTCCAAATTAACCCTGGGAAGGTAAATGTTTGCTACTTTATTTTGTCCTAAATCTTGTGGCTTTCTGTTGCTTGCAGGGTCAAATTAAAATCCTTATTGTGTAACATAAAGTTTCAGAGCTTAAACTTGCAGGTCAGCAGAACTCTGGTTTCAGCCTTTGGTAGAGGGGCCTGTGCATACCAGTCTTCTGCAGGAAGCATTCCCTGACTTCTCCAAGTGAAGAGGGCCTTTCCTTTCCAAGTTCTACTGGTAATATAAAACCTCAAGTCATGTAATTTATTATTGAAATTTGGCCCTCACCTATAAGATAAAATGCTGCCTGATTTTATCCTGAAACGTAACTGTGAGTACATTGTTACAGTCTTTCTTTTTACCACATTTTTAATGAATCATGGAAAATGGTGAGAAGTGAGTTGTATGTTATAGCATCAATGTAAAGAATGTTGAAACCAGGCTTAACCTATTAGAGAATCTTTTCTATAAGTTCATAGCCAACATCTACTAAAGGACTATTATGGGCAAGGAACTTATTTGTGTTATCTTATTTCATTTTTACATAAAATAATATCATCCCCATTTTAAAATTAGAAGACAGGCACAGAAACAATAATCAGCTCTCTTCCTGTCATAGGCATAACAGGGATTCCAGTTTGGATCTTGAGATTTCAAACCTGGAATTTCATTTCCCTGTATTTTGGGGGAACCAGATCCTGTTCTTTTTATTTCACTAGCATTTTCCTTTCATGAAACTTAGTGAACTTGTTACATAGTTGTAAGATGTTAATAAATAAATAAAAGTACTGTGATAAGGGTCATAGGATAAACTCTACTTATGATATCTCCTTCCATAAGCTCTTCTAGACTGAACTGCAGGGAAAGGTCTACTATGGGCCAAGTAGCCACTTTACCGTACTTAAAGGCCTGATGATTTAAAAATTAACATTGTTTGCTCTCTTAATCATATTAACATGCTGTCTTTCTTTCTATAATCTCCTTAAGTGATCCCAAATTGGAGGGAAAATAGACTGGAGGTAAAGGTAGTGAAAAGTGTTGCTACCTGTACTCTAGCATATGAATTTTCAAAGCAACTATTTTGATGGACTGGCGTTTGAACACTGACATTGTTATTTGAAGAGTCAGACCACAGAGATCAAGCTTATTTCCTTCCAAAGGAGCGGTGAGTTTTCCTAAGACTGTCTGTACAATGGTGGTGAGGCCAGTATTTTCATTATGGCTGCTGTCCAGATGGGAACAGTTTTCTGTCCCCGTGTCCAGAGCACAGGAGACCAGGGATGCCTTCCATCTTTCTTAGCTAGAGAAGAGGAAATTTAGCTCAAGGGAATTCAGTGCACTTAGCTGAAAGACTGCTGCCTCATTAGGTCTCTGATATGTTTGAAGTATGTTTCCTAATTGAGATTTTGAGACAAAATGGTCATTAGAATAAAAAATGTAGTACTAGCTATCTTTACTGAAGTGTTTCTGATATGCTGTAGCGTGATTACTCTTTTGTTATGTAAATAACTGAATAAATTGAATGCATATATTTAGCATTTCTATTATTTATTGTATAATAGGCTGTAGTTATAAAGATAACAAAAACCTGTTGTTTGAACTTTTCTTCATTTCAGAAATTTGGCTTGATAGCTTTGTTTTCTAGGATACTATGTGATTTAAACTTTTTACTTGAACTTTGCTATAGATAGAAAAATTAGGAGAAGGAGTAGAGCTTCAAAAGGAAACGTAGCTATATTCTTCTAGCTGTGTTGCTGAGATCAAAGGCATTTGAAAGGTGACCTAGGTGGCCATTCCATGTAATTAGAAAAGAAGTACAATTTCTTATTGTGTCTGAAAATGGAGGCAGTGTTTCTTAAATACAGCATTTATATAAAGATCTGTAAAAATTCAGTTCACATCCCTTATCTAAGGGCTATTATAAAGACATTTCATTGTTTAACTTAGTTCAGAAAGAAAATTGTTCTTAAGATTCACTCAGCAGAAATGTAAAAATCAAGTATAGAGAAAAAGTCAAAGATAATAATATTCCAAAGATACACAAGAACAGAATTTGATTACACCTAGAGAGAAACAGGTTTTCTTCCACTTCCAAAGCATGTCTAGCGAACTTACTTGGTTTGTTTTTGTATATATACCAAAGAAAAAAGATTTAAAAAAAAGAAAAGAAAAAAGACAAAAATCTTCTCATTGTACTAACTCATTTTGTGGTTCCTACTTTGCATTAATGATATCTTCCTATTTGAAAAAAACTATTCCACTCAACAGAAATGTGTGGGGTTTATGAAAGAGGCTTCCAGAATTAGTTTCTAATATAAATAAATCAAGTTGGGCAGGGTTTGTGGCATTGGGTACGTGGATGAACTCCTGGAGTATGCAGATGCTAACTTGGGGAGCCAAAACTGAGTGTCCTAATATCATCTTGCTGTTCTTAAGAATGATTCACCAAGCCAGGTCTGGTGGTACAGGCCCACGATCCCAGCACTCTGGCAGGCTGAGGCAGGAGGAGCACAATTTTGAGCCCAGCCTGGACAACTTAGCAAGACCCTGTCTCAATAAATAAATAAATAAATAAAAGACAGGAATATATCTAGATTGATGACTCTTGGTTCAATCTCAAAGATCAGAAAAGTAATTTTTTGGATTTTTTTAAGTATATTTTATTTTTTAATTTTTATTTATTTTATTTTTTGTGGCTTCAGGGGTTGAACTCACAACCTCACACCTGCCAGACAGGCGCTTAAGCCACTGAGCCAAACTCCCAGCCCTGGTTTTTTGAGGCAGGGTCGCACTGTGTAGCTCAGGCCGGCCTTGCGCTCACGCTGTAGACCAAGCCGGCCTCAAACTCACAACACTCCTCCTACCTCAGCCTCCCGAGTGCTGGGGATTAAACGCGTGTGCCACCACACCTGGCTTTAAATATATTTTAAAAATATGTCAGTGTGCGTTTTGGGCTTTGTGTTCAAAATTAATTCTGTGACAATTGATATTTCTGTGTGAGCAAGAATTAAGTAATTGTTCCAGGTTGGAAGTGTGAGGGATGTCGAATCATCCTAGACACCCTCCTGGCCATTCTGTACTGCATGCGCATTGCAGGGAGCTGGGCTTGGTGGGGGAAGAGTGCGGACGAGGCATCCTGAAAGAAAACACAGCGAGAGCGCAGGAGCGCCGCGTCTGCTGTCACCTGAGAGTAGCTGTGCGTGACTGAAGAGATGTGGGGAGGTTCAGGGACCTGAAAAGTGGATTCCAGGTTGTGAAGGGAGCACTGGGTTTGAGCATGAGACACGATCAAGATCTCAGTGCTAGCAGAGCTGTTTTCTAGAAATCGATTTTTCTTGTCGTTTGTTTTGTTTTTCTTGGCATATGCACATCCTTTTCAATGGTATCTCTGTTATTAGTTGTCTTAAAAAAAAATCCAGCTCTACTTACACAAGACAGTATGCTGGGCGCTGTAAAAAGAACATGAACACCTGGTCCCTATCATTAAAGAGCTAATATGCTTTGAAACCAAAGAGCTATGCAGATGTAAGGTGACATTATTACTATAGTAAAAGAGAAAGAATTGTTCTAAGCAGGCAATTAAACATACAGGAGAAGATTTATAGCACCAAAAATACCCTCAAATACCCTCAAGGTTAGCTTATTACCTAACTGTGCTTTCATTTAGTGTGAAAAATAGCAGATTACATGGCTTACTGTGACTTGATCACCAGCAGCTTCATTTCTGGTTCAATGGACACCACACTTACCAATTAATCTAGAAAATCTAAGTAGGTGCTGAAGTTTTTGAAGGTTATGGCTGGGGAACATTTTAGGTAATCCTCCCTTTTCTCCCACAGTTGAGAGAAAAAGCCAAGAGAATTAAGAATTGCCTCTCATTACTTATAGTTAGCAGCAGACCCACAGTTCAAGCAAAGACTGCTCTGCACACAGTGGTATAATTTAACTGTAGCCATCTCTTTATGTGCAAATACTTTCACTGTCTTGCAGTTTACTTCAAATAAAATCCGGAGCCTTTAACATGCCCGGGCCACAACTTCCTGTCCAAATTCTTCTACTGCTTTTATACCTCAGCCATGAAAGCCTTCTTTCAGGTCCTCCAGCCTGAGACACTCCCTCTGCAGGGAGAGTCCACCTCCTTCAGTCTGTTCCCCATCTCCGCGCTGGGGATGTCCTTCTGCCTGCTCACAGGAAGTGTTATTTCCCTAGGAAGGACTTTTGTATTTTTTTTTTTTTTTTATTTTTCAAGCCAAAGGAAGTCTCTCTTCACTCATAAGTAACACCAATTTTATCTTAATGGTAGCTCTTCTTATTTATGTATTTATTTGTATTTATTTTACCTGTTTCTCCAAATAGTCTGTTAGCTTCATCACCAAATAAATCCGTTTCATTCCGTTACATCCCCAGTGTCCACTATAAAATGGAGTCTCAGTAAATAAACACTTGTTTGTGTTTGGATGAAGGAGGGCGGTCTTAAGAGTAAGATTCAGATAATAATTGGAAATACCTAGAGGTAGTTACTCCATTTTACGTGGTAGACTAACTGGAGCAAACGTCTGTTGAGTAAAGTTAGAATGCTGCAGTAGAGCTGCATTACAATAGCTCTGGACCAAGTACCCTTAAATTACTTGGCTATTACAGAAACATTAATAGAAACATTTTTTAAAATCTTAGAAAATTTTTGAGTAGAATGCATACATTTATTAATGTTTATTCTCCTGAAGATACTGAAACAAGCCAGGTGTGGTGGCACACACCTGTAATCTCAGCACTTGGGAGGCTGAGGCAGGAGGATTGCTGCAAGTTTGAAGCCAGTCTGGGCTACAGAGTGAGATCAAGGCCAACCTGAACTACACAGTGAAACTCTGTCTCAAAAAGACCAAAATAAATAAATAAATAAATAAATAAGCAAAACAGTTAATTAAGAGGAATGCATTTCCACAGTGTAGCAGCATTTTAATTAGTTAGTTAATTGTCAGTACCCGGGATCGAACTCACAACCTCACACCTGCCAAGCAGGCACTTAAGCCACCGAGCCAAACTCCTGGCTCTATTTTTTTCAAGGCAGGGTCGCACTGTGTAGTTCAGGCCAGCCTTGCTCACATAACCCAAGCCGGCCTCAAACTCACAACGCTCCACCTATCTCAGCCTCCTGAGTGCTGGGATTAAAGGCGTGGGCCACCACGCCCGGCTTCTGTAGCAGCATTTTAATAGTTAATATACTAGTTCAAAAAAAGAAAAATGAGAGACAGAGCCTAAAAGAGCAGGAAAAAGGAAATTTCTCCTACCCTGTCCTCCTCCCACATTCAGTAGCAGAATTTATTAAACCCAAAGTGATCAAATCACTTTGTGTCAGCCATGAGTTGAAAAAGGCACCTGCATTTCATGAATTGATGAGTAATTGTTTTTAGGTCTGATTCTGAGTACCCTGTTGATTGCAGTAGTGTGCTGTGGTTGGAAAAGCACTAGGTGTAGAGCTGAAACACCTGGATTTGAGTCCGGGTGTCACCACTTACCTTGTTCCTGAGACCTGAGACAAGGCACTGAACCTCGCTGAAGTGAGACCCTGCAGGATTCTGCCACGCCATGTATCAAATAGGATAAGTACAAGAAGTCTCTTGGGGAACTGGATGCACCACTCACATGAGGTCTCTGTGGGGCTTTTGTGTATTTGGCTCTCAGCAGCGCACCGCGTGGAGATGAGGGTGCTTCGCCCTGGCCCCTGGTCTGGACGAGCTTGTATGCCGGTGGTATGTGTTGTTGCAAACACTGTTATAACACAGATGGGAAATGGCATCCGTGAGGAGTTGACAGGCGTGGGGAAGTGGCTCCTCGCTGGGACGTCAGTGAAGCGCCTGTGCAGAGATGGCCGTTCCGGAGGCCTGGGAGACAGGAGCCGGTGACAGCCCCTTCTCCCCGACACCCCATCGGCCCACCTGCGCCTTCCGTGCCCTGCCCGCTCGCTGGCCCTCTCCTCTCTTGCCTCCCCTCCGCTTCCTTTCTTCACCCTGGCTCCGTGTCCTCTCCCTCCTCCCTGCTCGGAATGGGGCAGAAGTTCACTTTTGAAATAAAACACACGTTTTGTGGCCTCCCCTCAACTTAAAAATTTTTTTGCAAATAACCAAACCATATCTGAAACCAAGGTGAAAAAAATCCATGTCCCAACACATACAGAAGTTAGTTTGTAACAGGAATGAAACTTTTTCTTCCCAGGTTTTTATGGTTTTCTTACCTTGACCAGCCAAAGGTGATCTTGGGCTTGTTTTGTGTGAGGCGAGTGTATACACACTGTTTCATTTAACAGGAGAGGCATGGTTAATGATGTTATTTTGTTATGGTTTAGAACAGGACATTTTTGTACTTAAGAAATTAGAATTTTTAAATGTCTACCAATTTATTGTAATTAGATTTATAAATTCTAGGGATTTTTGCATGTCAGAAATTAGAATTTTACATATTTGCAAGTGAATGAAAAATGCATTTGTATAATGTTATTTTACAAGTAATTTATTGACAATATATAATAGATAATATGGTCATATGTACTTTTATAATACCTTAGAAGGAAAGTATCATACATGTGTGGGTAAGTGCATGTGTCCTGTGTGTTCCCATACATTTGTGCTTGTATGAAGAAGATATGTGAAGAAGATACAATGAAATTATTTCTGAGAGATAAGATTATACTGATTTTTTGCAGTTGTGTTTATTTTAGAGATTTTCTACATGGTCATATAATTTATCATAAAGATGTTATGTAAGTGAATTTTGTTACATGCTGTATAAAACTAAAAACAATGTAGAGAAATTGCGTCTTTGGAATGCAAGGTCTCTACAGCAGTAGTGTCCCTCTGATTTATAAATCAGACGCTCAGTGTCCAGTGAGATGTTTCTCTTTCAATAGCACAAGGTATTTAATTAGCATCCAGTGGTGTATGATTGGACCCCTGGTGTGGCATCCATTCACGTGAATTATTATAATACAACATGCATTCTATTAATAAAGAAGTTATCCAGTCAGTTTGTATGATTAGCACCAGCATACAAGAGTCTTTGCTTTTCCTAGCGCCTCCCTCACATGTGCTAGGCAAGTTCCAGCTCCAGCCCTCCTCTTTACTTTCTAGATAGCAGGCAGTTTAAAATTTAGTTTCACAAGATGTCTCATCTTTTAAAAATCCAGAGTTGTATTAGTTTAATATGTTTAGTTTACCATCTTTTAATACCTAAATTTGATTCATGGACTTTAAAAACATCTAAGAACTTCAATTATTTGGATTTTCTTCTCATTAAAAAATGAGACGGAAAATTGTGGTCTTGCTAGGAGAGGGCCGCCCCGAACCTGGAGGAGCAGCCTTGTGAGTGGGGGGCTCTGTCCCTTTTCGCGTTCCGCAGGAGGTCCTGCCGGTCCTCGTTGGCTGCTGCTGAAGGCCTCACGATGGAGGAGAGCGTTCCTCAGGAAGCGCAGCAGCTCTGCTCCTCCCCGACCTCCGCCTCACTGCGCGTTTTAGCCCTGCTGTTTGGGGGGCCTGGTGCACTCGCCGCTAAGGCCATGCGTAAGCCTCCCTGGCGCGGGGGAGCGTCACAGCACTGGGTCTGCGCGGCGGCCCGCCTTGGCCTGTTGAAGAGAATCTGGGGGGAGGTCTTGAAATGCTCCCGATATCTAGGGTTGCTCTGTCTGCTGAGAGAAAGGCACATTTTACTGTGTCAGGTAAACCTTTGTCTCTAACATTTTGTTGTGGACCTTTTGTTGAAATAATAAAATTATGCTTATTTCTAGCACAGTAATTTTAGGAAGACACTGAAGTATTAGATGTGTCATTGTCAAGCCTTTTTCATTGATTAATTCTATATTTTCCATTTTACTTCAAGAAATACTTATTGTAGCTCTGTTCAGAGCTTTCTGGTGACTTCTTGAACGTACTCCCTGCCTTGATCTGATGTGAGTATATGATCCTAATTCTCAATTCTATGAATGTAAAGGAGGGGGAGGGATCAGAGACACAGAGAAAGAGACAGCAGAGTTTTAAATCTCCCTCTCCCCTGCACACATGAGCGAAGATTTCATGTTCTCATGCTAAACATTAAGTAGAATGAGAGGAAAAAGTAAATCTCACATACTGATGCAGAGAGAGCCCACCCAAAGAACTGAAAACCAAATTCTTCACAAGGAACAGCTCTTTTCCTTTGCAGAAGTTGATAACTGGAGGAAAGAATTCTCAGTGTCAGGCTGGGTTCCTTGTGGTTTTACTGTGTGAAGGAACCGGTCTCATTAATAACTATTCTCAAGTCGTTTACAGAGTATATGCATACTTTTTTCCTAAAAGTAGCATTCTTTTCCTTTTAACTGTGTAGTTCTCTTCCCCAGCCTCAAACACACATATCCAGAGAGAATGAAAGAATAAGAAATTTTCTGCATATTTGAACTCACAAAATTTAATATTATTAATATAATTAAGGTAATAGTTTGTGTTAAATTGTTCATATTAAGGTTTTAAATCAGATAAAATATAGTTGAATAAAAATGGAAATGTTGAAGCTGGTCATGGTGGTACATACTTGTTATCTCAGTACTAGGAGGATGAGTCAGGAGCACCTGGAATTGCAGGCCATTCTGGCCAATATAGTGAATTGAAGGTCAGACCGGATTATATAACAATATCCTCTCTCCAAACCAAAAACAAACAAGACAAAACAAAAGTGAAAGGTCTTATGTTAAAGAGTCAAGAAAGTTTTAAAGATTTAGAAACACTTCCAGATACAAACTGCCTCTAATAGCTCTGGAGAAATAATCTAATGACCTTAACAATATCTATAGAATACTTCTTGATGAAAAATTGTAGTCTAGGGCCCCATTTTTTTCATAAAATATACAGACAAGTGTATATTTTATCCTTATACCCCACTTTAATGCTTACCCTGCGAAGGTGGTGCTTGATGGTGTGTGTCCTATAATTGCCACTGGTGCGCTCTTCTCTGTAGCAGCAGTGCAGACTGTTCACAGCTTTTCCTCCTGTGTAAGGTTTTTAAAAGTGTAAATGTGCTCTGTGTTTCCACTTTAATACTACTTTTGCTATTTTTCTTTGGGCAAGAGTGGTAAAAATTTTTCTTAAAAACATACATTTTAGTATCCATTTAATTTTTAAATGTAGTGTATGAAAAATGAAGACATTTAATATTTATTTGTAAAAGAAATTATTTCCTAAACTACTGTGGAAATATACTTATGGTGAAAATTAACTAAATGGGAAACCATATATGATAAAATTGATTTTATATACTCAGACCTATGTGTCATATTCTCTATGTCCAAGTGTCATATTCTCTACCTTGAAGAACACTGCTAACCACCTGACCACCGCTGAACAGAGAGGTAGCTTTTATTGTCTTTTAGCTAGTATAAATTCTAGAAATGCAGTGACATTGGAAACATTATTTCTTCATGTTCCAAAGGAAGTCTCTCCTGTTGGAAGGCTCTCTCGTCTCAGAGTTTGGCGTTTGTTAGTACATTTGTGGTATAGAATTACCACGGAGAGCAGGAGCAGGTACATAACTCATCTCAATTCTTGGTTCACTGTCGTCCTTTTTTCTTCCCCCTCTTCCAGGCCTTGCTCTTCTTCCCGTGTGCAGAAGATCTGTCTCCCTTATCTATTATGTGATGTTTATTTATATTTTGTTTTTCTCATATAAGAGCAACCACGCCATATGGGCTTGTGTGTCTGATTTATTTCACTTAATGTTATGTTCTTAAATTGAATCTATTTCCCTGCAGATGACTCAGGTTTATCTTCCTTCATAGCAGAGTGGTACTCCATTGTACATAGATGCAACATTTTCTGTGTTCATTCATCAGCTGTTGGACATACAGGCTGCTTCCAAGATTTAGTTATTATGAACTGTGTTGCTATACACATGAGTATGAATAAGTGTAGGCAAAGACTTTCTGAACAGAACCCAATTGCACAAGATACAATACCAAGAATGAACAAATGAAATTACATCAAATTAAAAAACTGCACTGCAATGCAATGGAAACGCTCAGCAGAGTGAAGAGAGAACCTTCAGAATGAGAAAAAAAGTTTTGCCAGCTATTCCTCAGATGGAGAACTAGTAGCTAGAATATATAAAGAGCTCAAAAAATAATTAGGCCCCTCAAAATAAAAGACTAAATGTGGGCAACTGAACTGAATAGACACTTCTCAGAAGAAGTACAAATGGCCAATAAATGCATGAAAAATTTTTCATCACTGACCATTAAAGAGAATCATATTAAAACAGCATCAAAATATCATCTTACTATAGAAAGAATGGCTATCATCAAGAAATCAAACAATAACAAACGCTGATGAGGCTGTGAGGGATTAGTGACCCTTCTCCTCTGTTGGTGGGAGGAGACTAGTACAAGCCCTGTGTTGGTGAGTGTAAACTAGTACAAGCACTCCGATGGAAAGCAGTGTGGGGAGTCCTCAAACTAACACTAGAAATTCTGTTTGCCCAGCTTTCCCTTTCTAGGTATCTTTCCCGAAGAGTAAAAGACATCATGTTACAATGTTATTGTTGGCGAGTCCTAGGTCAGCAGCCCGCCTGTTAACAGTGGCCAGCACACAGGAGGCAGAGGCCGGGTTCGGCTTTTGCCTGCTGTGGCTGAGTCTGAGCCAGACCTGAACAGTTTCACAGGTTTCCCTCTCAAATTTTCCATTTTTATGTGAGTATATGAAAAACTGATTTTTGAAAGAGAAGTGAGGAAAATGGTTGAATTTCTTTGCGAGGGGGAGGTAACTTTTTCTGGGTAAGCAACTTGTTCTGAAACTGTGTTTTCTTTACGTGAAGAGTGCAGTTTTCTGCTGCATCTTATTTACTATTGGTACTTGGTGGGCATCCTTCCTTCTCAAGTGGTTGGACAGTTGCATCTGTGGAATGTCGTGGTGTTTGAATGCTCCAGAGCAGAGCAAACTGGGAGATGGTACTCAAGAGTTTCCCCAAGGAGGGAGCCACAGGAAGGGTGCCTGCTTGCATTGACAGAACTTCACTAAAGCAAAACCTAGAGCACACGTGCAAGAATAAAGTGGGAAATCTCCGTCATCCTTAACGTGTGCCTACATCGTCTCATTTCTCTCCCTCTCTCTCTGGTACCCAAGCTGTGATTGAACTTGTGATCCTCCTGCCTCAGTGTCCTAGTGTTAGCACTACAGTTTGTACCATCAGGCCTGGCTCTTACTTTTTACTTTTCCAGTTCTTATCTATAAAGCAAGAAAGTGACACTGTTGTGCCTGGTTGAATTGCAGGTGCAACAGGTAGCATCCTAGAATGTGTCTCAGGGTCAGGCCTGTTCAGGTAGTACTATGACCTGAATATGTTGCTGTGAAATGATTTTGTCTGTCAAGATGCAAATGTTGAACTATATATAAGATCACGAATACATAGCTTTGATTTGTTTTATAGTGAGGGTACATTTCCTGGGGTTTATTGTTTTCGTGTTTCAGGTGAAAACAATGTTCTTTTCCTCTTCCACTGAGAACATGGCAGTTTCTTCTGTGGCACTCAAAAGCTTCCTCCCTCATGTATAAACTCAAATGGTCAACATTGTATCCCAAACATTATTTGCCATTTGTTATTGCTGCAACATTGTATTTGCAATAATAAACAAATTGTTGCAAAAGTGGGGGTTCCAAGGGCAGTACTAGATACTGAGCACAGGGCCTTAGACATGCTAGGTAAGTGCTGTACCCCTAAGCTACATCACTCTCATTTTTACTTTTTTATTTTGAGACAGTATCGCACTAAGTTGCTATGGCTGGCATTGAACTCTCAGTTCTTCTACCTCAACTTCCCCAGTAGCTGGGTTTGCAGGCAAGCATCACTACTCCCAGCACACAAGTAAGATTTTGTTGCCGTTGTTTTTGGTGTCAATGTAACTTAAGAAATTAAATGTAAAATAATGAGAGAAAAATTTTAACATTGTAGAAACATATGAAATAGAGTACTAAATTCAGTGTAGAAGAGTTTAAACCAAGGATGTAATTCAGGTTGGTAATAGTCTATTAGGGTCAGCCTGCTCATAGGAAATGACATATCTGAAAAATTCCCAGTCAGACTAAAAGTCATTTGGAAGTATTAAATTTTTCCTCTTTTGGTTTCCTTATGGTGGCATTGACCCTGTAGTAGGATACTGGGCTTGTGTGTATTTGTGTATGTGTGTGTGTGTGCTTAGTAGCAGTTATTTTTCAAAGCAATGTGCCTTCCATCCCCTCTCTAATCTCGTCAGCATCTGGAGTGAGATGATAGAGAGCTCCCTGGGGGCTAGTAAGTATTAGGTGTGCTGACACCCACATGGGTCTATGGGTGGCCGCAGGAAGAAGAAAAGTGATTATATGGAATTTGTATGCTGCAGTATTAAAGTAGTCTTAGCTGCTTTCATTTCTTTTAAAGACTGATATTTTTCCAAATGAGGGGGATTAGGTAAATACCTTTAAAAAGAGAAGAAGCAGTCGATTGACAACATCAGGTATGAAGAGTTATTATAAGGGATAAGAGACTCTGTACCAGAGAAGAAGAATGTAGGGGGAGAATCTAATAATTAGATTTCTTAACATGTGCCTGAAAAATTACAGGGATTTTTCCATTTAAATTTATCTTTGAAAAACTCCCTAGAGAGAGAGAATGGTTTCCTTTATAGCTGGTTGGGATTTCTCAGCAAATGCCTGCAAAAGATGATTTGAAACAGTGTATTTTGTAACTTTAAAACATTTTAGACCCTCCTTTCCACCTGACATCTGATGAAGAAGACTGCAGGCTGCACTTCCCTCTCCTGATCTTGTCCCCTGGCAGCTGCTGCTTTAGATTCTCAAGCGGGTTGAATTCCGTGAGGGGAGCTGAGTCATTAGGAAGCGGCTGGAGTGGGGAAGGGAGGTCACGGAGCCTGACGCTGCACAAGTCTTCTTAGCTCAGGTCCACAGAGGCTGTGGTTGTCTGTCCAGTTGGTCAGAATCTCCTGTGGGGCCGGCTTATTAAACACAGGTGTCTGACTCCTTAGGCATGAAGCAGGGCCTAAAAATGTACATTTCTCACAAGTTCCCGTGAAGCTAAAGTGGCAGGTTTCTATGTAGCCCAGGCTGGCCTCGAACTCACGGTAATCCTGTGTCAGCCTCCCGAGTGCTGGGATTATAGGTGTGGACAGCCGTGCCTGACAAATAAATATAAATATAAATAAATATATATGTATGTATGTGTGTATATATGTTTAGTTTTTTTTTTTTTTTTTTTTTTTCTTTTTGGCACCGGGGATTGAACTCAGAACCTCACGCCTGCCAGGGCAGGCACTTAAGGCACTGAGCCAAACTCCCGGTCCTGGTTTTTTGAGGCAGGGTCGCACTGTGTAGCTCTGGTCGGCCTTGTGCTCGCGTTGTAGCCCAAGCCGGCCTCAAACTCACAACGCTCCGCCTACCTCAGCCTCCTGAGTGCTGGGATTAAAGGCGTGCGCAACCACACCCTGCTTGTTTGTTGGTTCTTTGAGCCAAGGTATTGTTATGTAATGCAGGCTGACCTTGAACTTGCTGATGTAGCCCAGGATAACCTCAAACTTTTGGTGATCCTCCTGCCTCAGTCTCCTGAGTCCTGAGTCCTGGAATTATAGGACCACCACATCTGGTGTAGTCTGACTCAACAGCCTACACTATTGGGCAACATTAATTTATTTAATAGCAACTTTGTGTATGAGTAATGGTGTGTACAAATGTGACAAAAGAGCTGAAATTCTGTTAAGTGGTTTCAGCAAATTTGTGGATGGTGATGGAAACTTCTAGTTAGTGAGAAACAGCTAGTGAGCCACGGACACTGCCAAGAATAGTGTTACCTTAATCATAAATGAAACTTTCTCAAAGGAAAGTTTCTTAGGGTTTGCACTCTTGTTTTTAATCAAACAGATATCAAGGGATTATGTAATCATTATTTCTGCATGAAGATCATTTAATTTTTCCTAAGTAATTCATCCATTTTTATCTAAGAGAGTAATTTTAGTACCGTCATGAATAGTGAAAACAAAGAGACTCAATATGAGTCATGAATTAAGCTATTTAAAATTGTTTGGTTTGTGATCTTTCAGATATAAAAATACAAAATTTAATGTTAATTTGTAAAAATATGCAGTATTTCAAGTTCATAAAATATGAAAAATGCTCCCAACTAAGATGTCATTTATTCAGATGTGTTATTAAATATGCTTAATTCAAGCTAAGATGATGGTCCTAGCTGTGAGTACCTGGGTGCCCAAGGGCTGTGTGCTGTGTGTTTTTTACATCACACAAGTAGTTCTGCATTGTGTCTTAGATGTGACAGGAGCCAGGCTGTATTTGTGGAACACATAATAGAACTTTTTGTGGATTATGAGCCTTTCCTTTTAAACCCAAACCAACCTGTTGATATTTGAATCTCTCAAAGTAATCTTAAGTAAGATGTTTGTTTCCGCCAAGAACTCTGTGTAAGTTTCATTTTATTTGAGAATAGACATTAGTCATTTACTTACCTTACTGACTTCCCCTTTTCAGTATATTATAAAATACTACAAGGTTGTTATATTTTCATATGCAGTTTTATTATAGATTCACCTCTGCTGCTCCTGGGGCTCCATCCCTCACTAGAGTACACCTGTAGGCTAGATCATCCACAGGGAATAAAAATACAATATGTAAAGGTAGAACTTCTCATGGAATGTGCGTCATAGGAGATGAAAATGTATCGTGTGTGCTAAGAGAGTTGAAAATAGAAGCATGTGTTGAGCTGAAGGTCGATTTGTGAGAATGTAATAGAGTACATTCTGACAGGTGTTAATATTATCCTCAAAAAGAATAAATGAACCTGGAGAATTATTTGTAGCCATCACTCATTATGTCACACAGTGTTCCTGCTGACTTAGAGGGAAGCATGAAGATGAAAATAGTGAGTCCGTGTAAAGGCACATGCGTTGATGATTTAACACTCCATCTTGGACAATTTTTCACGTGGGAAATCTTCGATATAAATGGGTATTATTTGTTATCTTTTATAATGTGCACATTATTTTTTAAATGATAAGCTTTACTATAAAAATCATAAAATACCATCTAGAATTACATTTAATAGTGTACAAATTTTACTCATACACTAAAATTACATATTAGATATGTAAGATATAATAGCAAAAAGTACAGGTATAAAGATTGCATATATTTGTCAGGTAAAATTTGCTCTTTGTGCACTATCAGAGTAGGGCTGATTTCTCAATTCAAACCTTTCTGAGAAGCAGATTACAAATTAATACACCGGGACTTGAGCTGACATTATTTCATGTAAAACTGTAGGCTTCACAAATGCACCTCAGTTTCCACCTCACGATAATGGTTTGTTATTTAAAAATCATTTCCTCCGCACAATAGTTACAGATTATAAGAGACATAAAATTTTGGATTTTATTATCCTTTGAACCCATAGAAGGTGTTCAACCATAGAGTATTTCTACATAAAAGTTGAAAACATGTATATGATAAGACATCACACAAAGTTAAAAGATTACACAGATGAAAAAGGATATCTGTAGTATATTTGACAAAGGATTAACATCTAGAATATAAATCCAAATGAAAAACAGTGAAGAAAAGTAAGGAAAAAATGTGAAGTTTCGAATAGTAAATCCATTGCAGAAAGGAATGACAGACATTGACAACATCTTATGTTCACTATTTGTATGAGAATTAGAAATTAACACAGCATTTTCTTAGTATTGACAACGTCGATGAGGATTGGGACTACCCAGTGTTTGTTGGGAGAAAACAGTTGTTCTTCTTGTACCAGTGGTGACAGGGAAAATTGATAAAGCCTTTGTAGTAGGTCACTTTTGGGAGTAAGTTGAAAAAGTAAAAATGTATCTTACTTTTAATCCTACATTCAAATACAAGGTGTTTATCATAAAGAAATATATATTCATGGCAAAAGTGTAATAGATTTTAAAAAATTAATGGTCATTGCTATGTATTAATTGTGTCTCCCATTGATAGTTGAAGTCCTATCCCCCAGTAAGACTCTATTTAGAGATAAGAGGAAATCCAGGAGAAATGAGATCACAAGGTTGGGGCCCTGATAGGAGGGGATAAGTGACCTCCTCAGAGGAGAACCTGATAGTTAGCGTTCTCTTTCATGTGCTTTCTCTGTCTCTTTCCCTGCCTACATGCACATGAAGAAGAGGTCAGATGAGCAATCTGTGATGTGGCAGCCACACCTACATGCCAGAGAGAGAAGCTTCACTTTGCTGAAACCATGATGTTGAACTTCTAGCTTACACACTATGAGAAAATCAGTCTCTGTTGTTCAGGTTGTCCAGTCTAGGTTATTTTTATGGAGTCTGCACTGAGTAACTCCTTACAGTGTTTACATATTTTATGAAGGTAATACTGACAATGTTAGGAATTAAAAATGGTACTGTGGAATTTTATACAAAAAATATTTTTTATCCTGTTTCCTTCTGTGTTCTTTGGATGAATGAATTATCTTGTTGAAAATACACAATATTTACACGAGGGGATTCTGACTCCCTCGCGCCTGCCAGGGCAGGCGCTTAAGGCACTGAGCCAAACTCCCAGCCCTGGGTTTTTGAGGCAGGGTCGCACTATGTAGCTCAGGCTGGCCTTGCGCTCGCCTTGTAGCTCAAGCCGGCCTCGAACTCACAACGCTCTGCCTACCTCAGCCTCCCGAGTGCTGGGATTAAAGGCGTGCGCCACCACGCCCGGCTCATGTTCCATGTTTTGAACCACAGAGTGCATGCCCAGTCCTTCTTTTCTACCTCTCTCTGACTTCAGGTGAAATGAGAGAATCATAAAGCCTTACAACCATGGGTTCTTCCTTTATTTATAGCTGTCATTCTTTAAGATTGTCACTTTCCTTATAAAATACAAATACAGTTTCAATAATAAACATTTCTCTGTGGTCACATAGTGATTAAGGAATAGACCATCATGATACATTTAGAAATGTTTGTGTCTTGAGAGAAGTTTATAACAGCTATTTTTCTGTACATGGCTTTTTTTCACTTGGCATTCTATTTTCAAGTTATCCTTGTTGTGGGTAGCTGCTGCCACTACTATAAAGCAGTGGTTTTCAGAGAGTTTTGACTAGAAGCACCATAAAAATACACTTTAATTGCACTTTAATGTATAGCAATATGCAGACTTAAAAGTTAAATTTTCAGTTTTATGTTTACTGTTATATGTTACATCATTATGTTAACTTGTGTGTATTCTTGAAAAACTCTAGACTAATATACACAACTAGCAAAGTCTTAAATAGTAACATTACCTGGTTTTGAGGTGCAGGAGTCTCCTTCTGAAGGTGGTTTCTAGGTTCTATCTGTCCTGAGCAAAGAACTAGTCAAGACAAGTTCAAATAGTAGCGAAGTTTTAGTAGAGGTAGGAAGAGAAACAGACTCTGCTGAGTGAGTTTGTAAAAAAAAGAAGTGCACCTTACAGTGTGAGGGTGGCCACCAGGCAACGGGACACAGTGGCAAGGACTCAGTGTGGACATCCTTCTTGTGTCAGCTCCTCAGGCTGACGTCAGGTCCAGGCACCCAGTGGAAAGCCTGCCCGAGTTCTCATGACAAGTCCGTGTGCAGGGCTGTGAGAACTGTTCTTTCCCTGTGTCCTGGGATCTTGTGATTAACAGGTCATGCTTCCTTCCCCAGCCCGCTTTACCGGGTCCTAACCTCCTGTCTCAGGAAAGTACCCCGGCCCCACATTTTTTTTTTTTTTTTGTCTTTTTGAGAAAGGGCCTTGCTATGCATTGCAGGCTGGCCTTGAACTCACTTTGTAGCCTAGGCTGATCTCAAACTTGTAGTAATCCTTGTGCCTCAGCTTCTCAAATGCTGAAATTTTCCCTCTTTATTAAGTGTAGTTCACTTCTGCTTTTAAATGTTAGTTGCAGCAGATACAGGATTTTAGCTTCACATTATAGTGTACTGAAAAAAAATTTTCCACTATTTTCTAACTTCTGTGATTGCTGCCAAAATATCACCTTAGTGTACATACAATTCTTTTGTAGGTGATCTATTTTTCTCTGACTTTTTAAAAATATCTTCACTTTAATTTTTTCTTCTGGAGTTTTACTGTGCTGTATACAGATGTTATTACTTTCTTTTTAATTTACCCAGCTTGAGGTTTGTTGAACTTTAATAACTTACGGTAATTCAGGAAAATGTACTACAGTGATATCTTTAAATGCAGTATGACCTCTTCATTAATAATTTTCTATATGTATGTATGTTATACAGTCTACCTCAGTCCTCCATGACTCTTAAACATACGCACTTATAATTTATAGCTCAGAGTGTCCATGGACTGCATCTGGACCATTCAGCATCGTCTACAATGTAATTTAACATATTCATTCTATTTTAAATTTCAATAATTATGTTTTTTCCTTTGTTCTATAACCTACTTGATCATGTTTATAGATTTTTATCTTTCCTCTTTTCAAGTTTCTTAACTGTTTTTAAAATCATCAAACAGTTGTTTTCCATTCTCAGTTCTAACCTAACATACAGTGCCAGCTGAGGTCTGATTCTGTGGCCAGGGTCTCATTTATAGTGCACTATGCGGTGTTCAAGCTCATGTTCTTAAGAGCTATGTGGGAATTGTTTGAGAAAATCTGTGTGCTTTTCAGGTTGTTGGATTGCAAACTGGGATGTCATCTATACCTCCTGCCCTTTCTGCCATTGCTGATTTCATCCATGTAGCAGTCTATGTTGTAATGCTGTTGAACTGAGGGTATTAGGTTTTTATGTTCTAAAGCTCTTTGAATATCTCCTGTAATTTCTCCTGTAAACTCTTTACTGTGGATGTGTCCTGGAAATCGTTTCCTTCAATACCTGTGTCAATGCATAACCTGACAATCACTAAACTTTAACCTGGATGTGGTGGCACTCACCAGCTCATCCTTAACAATTAAAAAAAAAAATCAAAGTTCTTTTAATTTAAAACACTTGTTTAAGAGTTTCTGTGTTTTTTGATTTATCTCATAGTAGTTTTTATTCTGTTCCTTGAAATGTTGTTTGGCCTTATAAATTGATTTTAGGAAAATTCTTATGATGCAATTTTAGGGAGGAAAAATGTCACAAAAAGAGAAGTTAGTGGCTTGTGGAAAAAGAAATCCACTGAGATTTAAGAATCAAATTTGGGTTCCATTAACCTTAACAGCATAATTAGAATGCTGTCATTTTTCAAGCAGATGGAGAAATGAATAGTCCATAGCACTCACAGGACACTCAGAATCTCCTGAGAATTATGATTATTTCTGATTTGTAAATTATTATGTGTATATTTTTTTAAAAATAGAAATATTTCTAATAAATATTTTGTAATTAGAACTTCAAAACCAAACCTCTCCCTGCTGCGGTTTTAGCATATGACTAGCCTGCAAATTGACTGTGTTGCAACCTTTTATTTTTTAGTTTTTCATTTTATCAGTACATGCTCGCAGTACATCAAGGGTAGGGAGTTGGTGTATGTACATAACAGATCTCAATCCTTTTCTTTCCCTTTACCCTGCACTTTCCTTTTTTTGCCCGTGTCGGATTCACTTATTTATTTTATAAGTCCTCATAAAATTCACCGTCATGCATACAGAATAACAGCCAGACTAACAAGTCAAAAAAACAAAAAACACCTAAAACAATGATACTAAATCAAGGTACACTTCGGGTACATTGTGCTGGATTATAGTAACATTTTGCTGTCTTTTTCTGTTGTCTGTTTCAGAATGTGACTAGCTTCCCATTGACCTTGCAACCTTTCTAATGAGTGTGGTGCAGAATTCTAACTTAATACGGAGGGCATTTTGACATTTAGGGAATAGTGGAGTGCTCACATCTTTGTAAGCTAACTTCTGAACCTTTTCCTGAAATTTAAATGTTAGTACAGTGCTACTGTATCCAAACACTAATTTTGAAAATCTTTAAAAGGTTGCATTTCCACACATTATACCTTCATTGGTATCCGACTCATGGTAGGTTAGTGACACGTTACCTGGCATTTATGAGCGGGACAAATCTCAAAAGAAGACATTAAAAGGCAAAAAAGCGAAACAAAACAAAACAAAACACTGTCCTTTTTCTTCTGTCCCTGAGACTGCATATTTACTTATGAATAGGATCTTTGCTTACATTAGCGTTTAAAAACTTTTTCCAGCTGGCCTAAATAATTGTCAAACATTAGGAGCAAAATAAATATATTCTTTTATCAAAAGATAAGATAATTTTTATTTAGTGTTTCTGAAAGTGTTAATGATTTCTGGAAATGGAATGATAGAGAATTAGTACATAATGAATAAGTAAATTAGAAATTATTAGATAATCAAACGGTTCACAGACAGTAAGTCATACATGTATGTAGTCGTGCACAGCTTTGGCATATCCGACTCTTCTTGCAGCTGAACCTGGGAGTCTAGGCTGGAGTTGGTGGTCAGTCGTTGAGTCAAACCCCATGATGGTTTGCCTTGGCAAAACTCCAGTACTTGGTGCTCGCAGAGTGGCTTCTTGGGATTTCCTTTACATTTTGTCTCCTTTTGATTTCATTGAAAACCATATGTGATGTGACATTTGGGGGCACGGTATCTCTGTCTTGTTAGTTTTTGTCTTCTGTTTCTTCTACTAGTTAACTATAAATGCAAAGGGATTACTTCACCATTGAATTCATTCTCCCCATAAAAAAAAAAAGTAATGGAAGCCACTATTCCCTTTCGTACTTTACACACCTTTCTGGAACTACCGAGACCGTGTTCATTGTGACTGGGACTCATAAGCTTTCAAGAAGCGAACCTGGGTGGACTTTGCCAGTCTGCGTGCTTGCTTGCATGCCTACGCGTGGAGTGAAAGTGTGTAAAAGTGGATGAAGTTACTGCACTGGATGGTCCCAGACTCAGCCAGAAGTTGCTGATATATGTCCTGTATCAGAGCCCATTCCATTTGCTTCTTTGTGTCACTTCATTTCGATGTGCTGTGCAAGGGGACTTTCCCATCCTCTGATTCATGCTCCGGGATGTTATCTTCTTTCTGTGTTATCTGAAGACTCAAGTGCAGGTGGATACTGACCCAGGCCTGTGAGTTTGCATTTTACTTTGTGAGCTAGGGCAAGGCCTGCACCTAATGCATCTTTTATGTTTTAGCATAACGTCTTACAGTTTCCACACATGGAACATGCTGTCTTTCATTGGTAGCTTGATCATTATGACTGTCTGGCAAATTGCTCTGAGCGCAGTACAAGGAATCACATTGTTCCCATCTGGTGAGGTAAAAGAAGGTGCGGAAGTACGTGGTCGCCTGACTTCTGCAGCGAAGGGTTTAACTAGGCCTGGGTTTAGTTGCTAATTTTGTGTTAATTTTCAGGTAGGAATTTTTTTCTTAGATTGGTGAAAATTCTCCTATCATCAGAAATACTTGAAAACTGTGAACCTTCCCAAATACAATGTCAGCGTTCCAAGTTACTAGAAAATTACCCTACTTTATATCGGGTTAAGCTTCATTATGTTACATTTATTAATCTTGCTGAAATGCATACTTCCTATTCTGCTTTACTTCCTCAATCATTAATAAAAATTAATGAACAGAAATAGTAAAAACATTTTAAGTCTGCTTTCCTATTTGACTTGGCTGTTTGACCGCTCTGGAAGGATGTGGTTAGAAGGAATCATCTCTCTACCCAATGCCATACTGATCTAGTTGCCTGACCCTGGTGCTTTGAAAACTATAAAGTATTTGGGGATTAGGACATTAGAAGAGTAAAATAAAATTAAACTAACTTCTCAGTATGAATGGCAAGCATTGTACCAAGGTAAACACTGAATATAAAAACTACTTTAAAGTTTTATTCTAAAATTAACTTTAAAATGGTATTTGTGGATAATTGTCATTTTCTGGGGCTTCCAACTGTATTTGAATTTTCCATTAAATATTCTATACAGGCTAAGTATACTACAAAGCTTGATCCTGTGTCATTATTTATAAGTAGACACACTGAAGTAAAATACCTATTATCAACTGGCCAATGTAGTAAACTCAGCAAAATGATCAGAAAGACATAGTTCTTTCTGCATGTAGCTCTCTCTCTCTCTTTTTGCAGGTGTTTTTGCTTGATAAAACAATTTTTGTCCTTTCGAAATTGCTACAAGTCCCTCAGTATGATATAAGTGACTAAAAATAACATGACAATGTTTTATAAGTGGCTACCTTTTAACACAAACAGAATTTGTTTTATTTTTTTCTGCTTTCTTACAAGTTTTTCTTGGCTTGCTTCAGTCGTGTTTCAGATGATTACTGTGCCTTGGAATTCTAATGGTGACTCAGTGCTCTTTAATTTTTATCTTTGCTATCATTCAGAATACTGTGTGTATTTGTCTATGTACAGCATATATACATATATGCACATTCATACACGTTTGTAAGTTAAAGTTTGCTTCAACTGACTAGAATAATGCATAAAGGCGGTTGTTTTACGGTGTCATCGTGTGCATTTTATAAAACATTTTTTGCACATATTTTTTAAAAAAGAGAATTATTACACTGTTTCAAGAGACCAGTGAGAAATGCGATAAACTTTAGGCCAAAAACTTGTGAGTTGATATTTAAATATTGAAAAAATGTCTGTATACACAGAGCTGCTCTAAGCAGATTTCGTACATTTTCCGAGAGGCAAAGGCACTGCGCCTGTGCCTGGGACGTGCCGTGACCCTGCAGAAGTGCTGGGCTCCAGACTACCTTGTTTCTTCATTATAAAAGTGCTTCTACTTATTCCACTCTAAGTGCCAACTTAAGATTTAAAGGCTTAGTAACTCAGCTAAAATTTCTTTAATTGAGATGGAGTGTATTTGGTTCTCATTGATGAGGTTTATCGTCAAAGGGAACCCACCACAATCTGGTTTGTTGTTTTCATAATGAAATCACTGAAGTTCTCTTAGGTCCTAAATCATGACAGCATTTCTCCATTGTTTTTCATCATTCGGACCCAATGATAATGTCTTGGAGTTCACTGGATGATTTACTTAGATGTCCAAATATGCAAGAATTTCTAGAGAGTATTTTTTCTGCTGTTTGACATTATTTTGTTTTCTATTTTCCTTGTAACCAGATTTTTAAAATTATTGCCATCATGGACACCCAGTCATCACTATGTTGAGCGTTACTGTGGATTACATCTGGAAAATGAATTTTGCATAATTTTAAGAGTCTGTTAGAAGGACTGTTACAGGTGGTAGCTGTGTCTCTAGTTTTAGTTACAGATTTTGGCACGAAGCGGAGCCTCTGTGGTAATGAAATGGCAGGCAGAGGACTTCTTCAGCCTGAGAAGTCAGGGAGGCTTCCTTGTTGGGTGACACCACGTGTGCTGAGGTTTGAATGGCGGTGGCCAGCTGAAGCCAGGACCTGTGAAAGCTGGGACAGAGGGGCAGGCAAGGTCAGGTGTTTGAGGCCAAGGTTCGGTCACTGCAGTTGTCAGGTCTCGTTCAGGGCTCTGTGTGCATTACATGGAGTGAGCCAGGCTCAGGAAGCTGGCAACTTCTGACAACCAGAAGCTCGGGCCTCTAAATGACCTGCTGACAACCAGAACAGGTGACCCCATGAGTGGCGAGTAAACTTTGATGAGGAAGAGATAAATGAAAACAATTTAAGGACGTGTTCGGTCATTGTTTTTGTTACTATAAACTGAGTGCTTTTTGTGCACAAAGTATGGAGGTACTGGATTGCAAGGAGCCATCAGTGAGCCCGATATGTGTGGTTCTCGTCACATGTGCCTCGGCCAAGTAGGAGAAGCACAGTTGAGTGAATAAAACGTGTTAATAAGTCACTGCTTACGTAAATGTGTAATTACAAGTTGTGATAAGTTCAAGGTAGAGATAGTAAAGGATTTATGGAAAGAGGAGTAGGAGTCTTATTTAAATATAAATCAAACTAGCATTTCCAAGGAGGGGACGTTATGCTGAGACCCAAATACAGACATGAAAATACCAATGGAAGAGCAAGGGATGGAACATTCTAAGTAGAAAGAGGACCGTATGCAGAAATTCTGGGATAAAAAAGAGCTAGAAGCATCACGACAATGACAGAAACTTTGCAAAACTAAAGAAATTCATATTAGGGAACCGGTGATGTTAGATGTGACTGAGAGGGGTCGGTGGAAAGCAGTCTAGAGCGACCAGGAAACTGAAGTAAACTGGAAGGAAAAGTAAGGAGCCAGCGCTTTCAAATCTGGGTGGAACTGGTTCGGGGACTGCTCAGGAATTTTCCTTCTTCAGTGCAGTAAGGGAGACAGTAAGTGAAGAGGCACTGGCAGTGTTTTATAGAAAGAACGCGGGTTAAAAGAAAAATATAGAAAAAATTTTCCTGCTTAAATCGAAGAGCTCTCATTTGAAATAAGGAGGAAGGAAAGTGTCTTAGTTACTTTTCGCTCGTTGCTGAGACAAAATACCTGATGCCCAAAGTTAGGGAAGGAAAGGTTTATTCTTACAGTTTCTTGGGAGTTTCAGTCCATAAAGTGGGCTCCAAGGCAGCATGGGATGACGGGGCTACAGTTCATGGTGGCTGCAAGCTGCAAGCCGCAATCCGTGCTGGCGAGAGAGAGGGCGGAAGCCGGGAAGCAAGCAAGAGGAAGACCCACCTTCCCTTATACTGTATCTCAGCTCCACCCCTGGGCGGGTGTAGCAGTCACGTCATTAATCCTGGTGCTAGACAACAAACTGATCACAAGCATCAGACTCAGCCCCATCAAAAGTATGAGGACTTGGGGTACATAGCATATCCTATACAGAAAGGAAACAAAGCTGCTGAAGAACAATAATAATGAAAGAAAACTGTGGGTTTTCCGTGAAAGTTTCCAGAGGACTACAAAGATGGGGAATTGTGATCTGTCAAGGATAGAAAATGCACTTAGTAAATATTGTGTTGTGATCACATGAGATACATAATGAACGTTCCGTAGCTTTCAGAATAGCTGTTGTCCTTTGGACGTAAAGTGAAATGTTCCTTGTACAGAACATTTCGTGGCTCCCTTTAAAAGTATGAATATTAAAAAAAAAGAGAGAATATCAGTTTTCCTCATAAAGGTAGGTGTGCTTCTAAGATTTTAGGTCCAAGCAAATGGCTATATAGCTATATGATAATATATATGATGTAATCAGATGCTTTTCTTTCAATAATTTTCTCCCTTTAAATTTAAAAAGAACTTCCTACTCATTATGTCATTGGTAAAGAGTCAGCAAAACTTAAAATGGTATGATTTACGTCACTATTCAAATATTGTGTATCATTTTCCTGGTAACTAAACATTTTTTTTATTTTCAATCTTCTTCAGTTAATATTGACAAGACTCATCAAGAAATAGCTTTCTTTACCATTTTATGAGTGTGTGTTTTAGGGGAAAGCCTCTTCATCAGAACATAACTTTCTCTTGGGTCTGAAGACTGTGTTAGTAGCTCAGGATGTTGGTGTCTTTATGAGTTAGTTCTCTTATATGAAGAGAGTACAGAAAAATAAAAAATATCTTTCCTTACCCACTCTAAATTTATGGTAGAGATCCCTGTAACAAAGATAGATTAACAAGAGGAAACAGTGCAGATTTTCTTCACGTGAGTTTTACATGATGGAGGGTGAGTGTTTGTAAGGATATGAAGACCCACAAAAAACAGGAAGACATTTTTATGCTGAGTTTGATTAAGAAATGGAGAGCTGTGAAGAAGTGCTAGTAAACAAAGACTATAGTGTAATGGTAAAAAGGAGAGAGCTTTAGCAAGGCCTGTTTCTTCTGTGTTCCTTGTCTTCAGAGACAAGAAGGTGGTTTCTTCTGAATATACACAGGGCACCGAGCAAATGGGAGTGGCCGGGCCTGCTGCAGGGGAGAAGGGCCAGGGCACAGGTGGCCTCCCTTCTTTGGCTGTTTTCTCAAATACCTGAGTGACACATATAGTGGCAGTGAGTCCTGAGCTTCATCAAGAGCTCATGTTCCGGAGAGAGTGAGGCAAACGCAGGCCTCATCACGTCCTTAGAGAGGGCTGCTGATTTCCAAACGTGCTAACTTGAATTTGTTCCAACTATCCCCCAGTGATATTTATCCATGTTAACCACTGCTAACTTCACATTTTGTTATAATGGACGATAGTATATCCATCACGTTATAACTAGATCAGTGGATTCTACAAACTTAAATATATGTAGATTATATATATATGATATTTAAATTTATAGAAACCAATTACTTATAAAATAAGTTATTAATAGTATCACGTCAACCCCTTAGTTACCATGATGTGGTAAAATCTGTCAGTTTCAAGTACCAGAGACTATCACCTAATTAAAACACATTTATTTATAATCTCAATTAGAATTTTAAAAAACATTTTTTTATTTCAGAATATTTATTTAACTTTTAGAAAATCATGCATTATTCCTATGTTTCTAGTATTCATATGGGTTTGTCTACATATTTGAGAAAATCTTTCAGAACTTTTTCCACCCTCAAATTTCATTGAAATTGGAATGTAAAAAATCTTAAATTTGAGTTAAATACTGTTTTTACTTAAAAAAAAAAAGATGGTAGATGGAGAATTGGGGGGTAGATTTTGTGCAGGTGTGAGAAGGCTCTGGGGATAGGGATAGACAAGAGGGTACGGAGGGGAGGGAAAAGGATCAGGTACAGTGTGTGTATGGACCAGTTCTCCAGTGAAACATATTTACTGTGTATTGCAAATATATATTTAAAAAGGGAGAAAATGAATTTAAAAAGTTTAAAGCAAAAATTTAACACTAAAGAGCAAGATTTAATCATTCATTCATTCATTCCTTCTTTTTTTTCTTTGAATAGAGAATATAATAATAACTACTACGAAAATTTACTTAGTGATATTCTTGTGTTGTCGACTATAACTACTGTATATACTTTTCCACTGGGAATAGAAATTTGAGAAGTCAAAACTCAAATTTTTATTATATAATTTTAGGAGTAGAAAAGATGAGGTTTTTAGAAATCCATGAGAATAGCCACATGTCCCAACATCACAATGTGTGGTTTACAAAGCTAGGCAATTTAAAAGAAATGTGTAGGTTAATACAATAAGTGCACCCTCCATCATTTATAAAGATCAGACATGCCTATGGAGAGCATTACCATCTGTAGAGACCAGAAAACCTCAGATGTTGCTGCTTAAAATATGTATATTTTCTGACATTTGGGTAGAATACTGTCATTTCTTATTGATTCCTGACATTCACTTAAATGCTAATTTAATTTTGATCCTGGGATAGTAAAGGCTTCTAAATTTCATGCTAGTTTAGTTTCCTGGGATTTCTGATGAGTGATTGGGAATAAAAGGGGCCTCCCACTAAAGGCTAGACAGTGATGGAGACATAAGATAAATTCCCAGTAGTAACAAATTTAGAAGGAAAAGCCCTTGAGCATAATCCCCTAAAATGCCTGACACTCTCCTGCTTTAAGGAATTTCCTGGTGGCCTTAGGGAGGATATTAATGGAACTCTTTAGGCTTAACCTCCTTAAGATACTGTTGTGCAACCCTTGTTTCTGCTTTAAAGTCAGGAATTTTAAACAGATTAAAGTGAAGAACAATGTAGAGCAGCATGAAGTTAACATTATACTGTTAATAACATTCAACTGAATTATTAATTTCTGCCAGGAGTTGCTTTTAAAGTAATCAGGATGAACTGTAGAAATAGGAATTGTTTTTCCCTCTTTCCTTCTTTGTGCGAGGAATAAAACATTGTAATCAAGGATACCTTATAAAAACAAAAAGGAAACACAGCTATAAAAACTTGTTATATTAATGGTTGATTATATTAATGTTCTATAGCTGTCTAATCGCTTATTCCAACTATCAAAAGAAACTATTTCCTTCAAACCTTTGAACTTTTCCTCTCCTAGAACCCGTTTGCCTGAGGGTAATGTTTGAGATGGTTACCAAGGATGGTTCAAATGGAAAAGGGTTGGTTTGTTCCCTCTCCTTTCTGGTGAACGAGTCATTTGAAACAACGTACAGGCACTATGGCATGGGCTTGAAGCAGAAAGGCTGGCAGATGGCACTCAGGCTGGAGAAGCTGCTGGCAGATGGCATGGATTATTTGAGCAACAAAGACACTTTGGCTACCAGTCCTAAGAGTTAGAAAGAAAAGAAGACGACAACTTCTCTGGCATTACCAGCTTGTATACAGAAATGCTTTGGCAGAATGGAGCCTGATAAAAGGAAAAGATATTCAATTGTTAACTGCAAGGAAAGAGAAGAATTGTTGTTATCAAGTTTCCTAAGTGCACTTCCTCTGCTGTGATTTGGACATAGTTCCATTTGGAAGAGTCCTTCCGAGATCATCCGAGCCCTCTCTGCTGGTGGAGTTTTTGGACACATTCATTCTGTTTTTATTGTCGAAAGGATACTTCTTGGAAACTTTGTTTATAAAAAGCATAGTCCTTTTTTCTGTTTTTTAAAACCGTTATTAATGATTCCATTTCCCTGGTGTCATCTGGTAAAATGTAGCTTTTCATTGTGGAAATTGAATGTAGTTCTGATTTGTCAGGTTATGGTGCCCTTCGGCCCTGTTTTAGCTGCTAAAATAATTTTTGCTGAAGTCAGGTTGGGTTAACGTGACCTGGAAATTTTGTCAGCAAAGGGTGTACATAATGTGTGCCTGCATTACTCTGAGGGCTGGAGTCAGGATTGCATGTATCTTATTTGTTTTCTGGAACCTCTGTAACCAATAAGCTTTTAGTTCCTAATAATTGCATGGGGGATGTTACAATTTTTCAATTGTAGGTTTTTCACCTATTGTTGCCTAGTACTCCTGTGCCTCTTGTTGGATGCTGCATTTCAAAACTAATAAATTACAATAATGTTTAACTAAGATGGTAACCTGTATCCACAAGTGTTACTATAAATTGAAATTTGTAACTCCACTGTTCTAAAATAATTTAATAGACCAAGAACAGTGCTGAGAAAAATATTTAGGAATATTCAAAATGAAGTTTAAAATGGAAACCAATTGCTTGAAATAGAAGAACTAATTCCATATATATTCTTAATAATTCTTTCTCCCTGCCTTACGGAAGTTTGAATTTTTGGTGTCTTGTAAAACTACTGAGAAAAAAGCATTGAGATTTTGGATGTAATTGAAAATGCTGTTGACATGGGATCGAGAGAGATAAGTAAGATATTTTCACAGTGGTGTCACTGTGATGCCCATGAGCTACCGAAATTACCACCATCCTGATTATTTAATGGTCATCCTTTCTCAGAGCTCCTTGCCTTACCTAATCTCTGTCAGTCTTAGTGAGCCTTTTTTTTTTCCTTTTTTGCAGATCACTGAAGATTAAAAACATCTAATTGGAATTTTAGGGCTACAGAGGTAAAAAGACAGGCATCCCTGAAGAAAAGAGGGAACCTGTAAAAATACTCTTTTGCTAAAGAGGGAAATGATAGGTAGAGAACTTAAAAGAGCATGCTTATTTCAGTAGACTGCAATTAAATTTTTTTTTATATTAAAGAGAAAAACAAAATTTCAAAACAAGATAAAAGGGCAATAATGGTTAATACGTTGCGTATCATCATCCTTAAATTTGTTACTTAGAGTGCAAGATATTGGCAGTTAATTGGCTAAACCATATTAGCATAAATCTTTCTTTTCAATGAACTAAGAGAGATTAGCAGTATAGGTATCCTAACTTATATATATATATATATGTATTTGTATATATTATAATATATACTGTATATATATTATAATATATTATGTATATTTGTATTTATATATATTTGCTTTTGTAATTAAAATTATTTAAAAGAAGTGTCTTAACAAATAAGTAAAATAAGTAAAAAATAAGTAAAAGTTTTAGTACTTAAAGGGCATTTTCTTGAAAATTCACTTATTTGAAGACATCCTGCTTATTTAGAGAATGATGATGTAAATCATATATGCTTATTTATACTAGTAAATAATTTCCCTAATGTGGAAATTGTATTGTGCCTAGCCCTCTGCCTTCGAACCCTGCGTGTGCTGTCCACCCGCAGAGGCACTGCTCTTGGCCACCCTCCTTGTGACAGTGCCAGTGAAGGTGGTGGTGGTGGTGGTGGTCTAATGGACGCAGCTCTGTCTCATTCCACTTCCGTCTGCAGCAGTCACTTCACTTCGTCTCTCTGGAGCTCTGTTTCCCCCCTATAATAGTAGGGAGTTGACTTTAATGTCCTTCCATCTTTTATTAGTCTCTGAAAATTTTCCTGTCACCCCAGGGCATAACTTATAAGAATGAGCAAAGATGGATATTGACATCAGTTAGCATACGTGAACAGACGTTTGATTATCAGACGTTTTCCTCTCATTCCGTATTTGCAACTGGACCCCGTTGCCTTTGGGTGCCAGTTTCCTCCTCTGTGAAGTGTGAAGGTGCATGCAGTATCAAAGGCTAAATATCTTCTACCTAATTCATGATCCCTATCCTTTCCCATGTCCCCAGCAACCTCTCCTTGGGAGATTCACGTCATTCCTGTCCCTAGAACTCCTTCGTCATCCTTTTTTCCTATACAGTCTGCTTCCTCCATCCATGCGAGACATTTTAAGCCTCTCCACTGTGCAGTGAGAGACATGGGGTCTTAGACGGCCGCATTTCCAACTAATGAAGCCTGTGCTCAGGGATTGAGAGTGGACGGCTCCAGCGGCACCTTGGCTCAGTGCTTCAGCTTCCTTTGAAATGCCTCTCTCCCCTCACCTTCTTCTCACCAGTGACCTCAGTATAACCACAACCCCTGCTCGAATCAGGGCGGGCAACAGGGCATGGGGAAGCCCCTCATTCTCATTTTCAGACATTAAGCATTATCAGTTGGCATTTTTAATCTGTGTACCTGGAGAAGCAATGTTTAAAATTGTTGCTAGCTTTGGTATTTTAAAATCAACACAACATGAATTAGATAAACTTGTTGCCAGGCTAGTTAATTTAACCATTATTTACAACTCAATATTGTTTCTCTGAGAATATGTATTCTGGGTTCCTAATAATCAATTTGTAGATGAAATTTGGGAAGACAACCGTTTGTTATTGCAGAATGATTTCAGACCATAAGTACGGAAAAAGCACATTGGGATGGGTGTGGATGTTGCTATGTTGGGTATGTGTAGTATCTCAAAGACAGATTTTTAGCATATTACCAAAGAAGAGTATTCCCAAATTAGCCTTTGACATTTCCTCCACACATAGATTTTCCATTAAGCGAAACCTTTTCAGAACATATCTATTGCAAGAGCAAATAAAGTTGAATTTTGCAAAAATCAAATTTGAAAAGGACTTCATTATTACAAACTTTGCCAATCCCCACTGTTTTAGAGAAATCTTAAATGAATTATTTTCATTTAGTATGTTGTCTGTGTTTTGATTTTTCATGAGGTGCACCTTTCACCCTGATTGTGCTTCACGGTGAAAACTATTTGATAGCAAATATACTATTTCCTATTCTGCTTTTGCACCTGTGCTTCTATGTATTTTGAAGTAACCTTCATCTTTTACCTGGATTTCTGTGGTATCTTTCTAGGTCAACCCTATGCTTCCCATCCTTGCCCAACCCTCTGTCAAATCCATATGTTGAAACCAAGGGGAGCTTTCGAATACAATCCACTATTTCATTTCTGTGATCGGACTTATAGTCAGGATCCATGGACATAGAATACAGTGTAAACTTCCCACTAGGGACTGGAATTGGTCAAACCATGCATACTTCTTGCATTTATCTTGAACCATGGCCCCTCTTTTGACTCAGTATTTAGACTGTATAAACTGACTTGCTTCTCTTCCTTGTACACTCAGAGTGCTTTCTTGCCACGGAATGTATGCACTGGCTGCACCTTCTTCCAATTGACTCTTTCCCAGCATCTTTCTTGAAAGCCAGCACTTTGAGAATTACATTGTTAGAATGAAGCCCTATTCAGAGAGGCTTTCCTGACCATCTTATCTAACACAGGTCTAATATCAGACCTATCACTTGTATACTTCTCTATTAAGTAGCCATGTTTTGTTTCCTTCTTGACATTCATTACTAATGTAATTCAATTGATTTGTATGGTTAGGGTCTGTCTTCCTATTTTGAAAGCAAACTCTGAGACAGGTGACATTCATTGCTTACGACTACATCCCCAGTGCTTAGAACAGATTCTGGCACATAGTGGCCCCTCAGCTAGACGGTTCAATAAGTGAGTGCTTTGGATATTGGATACTGACTGGGTAGGTTGGGATTTCTCATTCTGGGCACTATTAACATTTTGCAGTAACAATTCTCTGTGGTAGACGATGTGTCGTTAGACCTCTATCCACTAGATGCCATATCAGTTTCTCAGTGATCATTAAAACTCAGTGATCATTAAAACCAGGTATTGCCCCTCATTGATAAATGCTGATACAGAGAAAGAGTGAATCCAATTATTAATTAATATGTTAGAGTGATAAGAGCCAAAGAAGTTGCATGGCGTCTGTTTCTACCACTTAGCAGTTATGTGATCCTAAACCCCTCTTGTTTACTCTTTGGACTTTGTTTATGGGTTATTCTGAGGGTTGAACGCTGCCCCTGCTGCCAGGGCAGACCCTGCGTGTGCTCTGGTCCAGCCTCCCAGCCCTCCAGCCTCCCATTCATCCCGTCATTGTTTTCAGTGACAGCAGGCACCAGGTAATCATCGTGTCCTCTAGACTGAGATTCTCTGACATGCTCAGTATCTGTACTGTTTTGCTGTATTATTTTCACATGTAATTGATTGACTCTTTTCTAAATGCAGTGGAGGAAGAATGAATCAAAGTAGCATGGTGGAGTTTTGATAGATCCAGAGTTCAAAATTCACATCTTTCATGTGTTAATTGTGGTGATATTCTGGCCACTCATTCTGACTTTTGGCTGTATATTGTTGTGATGACGGTACGTAAATGAAGTGTATAAAAGCCCAGAATGCACTGTATGTGAATTCTTCTCCAGTTTGAAAGCAAAATTCCCAAATAATAGATACATATTTGCACATATATACATTTATTTTATGTATCTGGATAATTATTCAGTAATTGAAAACATTTATTAACCAGCTACTTGTTATGTACCACTTTTCTGAATGCTACAATTGGACCAGACAAAAATAGTATAATCAACAGCAGTCATCAGCAATGATAATTTTAGATTTGGTCTCTGCTGAATTGTGTATGAGGTTATACACACAAACACAGAGACACATATATACATTAACACACAAATGTTCTATATATATATATATATATATATGAAAATAAAAAATATAAAATATATGAAAATTATCTTGCTCTATGAATAGTCAATTCAGAGGCATAATCATTTCAATTATTTTATCATTTAAAAAATTCTCCCTTTCCAAAACAGTGTTGCCCCACAAGTTGATAGAAGTTTTGTTAATTTTTCCAAAATACAAATGTAAAATATGGAAAGCCTGAACCTTTGATCTAATTAGTTTTGTATTTTTACCCTGACAAATTAGATGACTTAAGAATTAAAAGTAAAACAAAACAGCTTTAGAGTTTGATCTTTTCTGATTTACTATACTTCTAAACACCCTGAAATTTTCAAAGTTGAAGTCAGCATTGGTCACACTATGCATTTCTGCACTGTTTAGAAGCTTGTGTCTTCCATGCTAAGGCTGCCTGGGCTCAGCTGAATCTCCTCTCAGGGAGGTAGGTGAAAATCGCTCTCACAAAGCGTGACCACGCCGTCCCCAAGCACCAGTACGACCTGCTTAATGGGCTGTGGTAGTATTTTTATTATCTGATAACTTTGGCTCCCTTAATATGCTTGAAAGTTTTAAAATGTACCTTTGAGCATTGTTCTGTGTGCTTTGTGTCCCTTGAATAAATAATATACCCCTATTGACTTTTTAATTTTGAAATTTGATAACAATAATGAAAGAGAAATCCCTGATCATCTTATGTGTTTCGCTACTGCATTTCACATAATGTCTTTCCCTTTGCAAGGATATGTTTAAGAGACATTTGTCTGTTTTGCATGTTATTTCACTGTTAAAGAAAATAATCCCCCCACTACCCGCCCTAGTAGTCTTTGTTTTACCAGTTGCTCTGAACCAAACTGAACGTGACTGAAACACTGCTGCTGACTTAGATTATCCATAACCCAAAGCAGAGGAGGGCAAGAGACATCCTGGAGCAGGACAGGGTTGACGGGGTGGGACTGGTGGGCTGGGCATGCCCTGACAGGGGCATTCTAGATGCCAGCCTGCTGTGGCATTGCACATTGTGAGAAGTGTTTCTGCATCTCCTTGCTGTGGTTGTCCACGCCGCCTTGGGTGCTGTCAGACGGGTGCCTTCCTGGGTGAGACGTTAGCCTTTCTCCATAGTCTTCACCACCCTGGGCGCTACAGACACACAGGTCTGGGGCTGATCGGCCGTGAATGGGGTACATATTGTTAAGAAAAGTTTAAATCAAGTTATATAAATGACATCTGCTATTTATTAAGAATTTATGGTAAACCAACAATAGTGCTCAGTGCTGCGAGAGGCTTGTTTCGTTTAATCTTCACAAAGATTCCACTAGGTAATATTACCGCCATTGTTTTATTCATTTCTGTAAATGAGAGAACAGATTTACAGGGATTAAATGCTTTGCATACAATCTCAATGCCTATAAATAGTGGAGTTGTGGCAGAAGAATGTAGTACTAATATGTACAGTTTAAGAATTACCTTCACTTGTGCCATAGTCCTAGCATTTCAAAGGTGTAGAAACCATAGAAATTATCTGATCTTCCTCCACTGTTACCAATAATACAGAGGAAGAAAACCCTGAAACCCTGAGCATGTGAGTTTTCCTTCGGAGTAACTGAGTAAGCTCTGTTATTTTAACAACTTCCTAGGAGGGCCTTTGTTGAATTCCATTTAGTATCACTTTATGGTATTTATTGTGAATACTTTGCATTTAGGTAGGTCACGAATGGAACATGTTGAAGTGGATAGTTCAGAGTCGGAGCCAGTAGCACAGGGCGGGAATTGCTGTAGGGCTGGCTGAATTGGTGTGTTCTTCAGGGCCATGAGTTCAATGAGGGTGCAGAGCCCATCCAGTGCTGGTGAGGGGGAAGGGCACATGACTTTTCTGGTGGGCAGGATGTAAAAGCCAACAACACAGAATCGGATGATGCACCTACCCATCTAGCTGTCTACAAAATGTGTGCGTCACCTCGGAAAGGTAGGATGAGGTTTGGCCTCTGTTTGGCTACCAGTCCATGCTTTACAGACTGCTTGATGTTAATGTCTTTTTTTAAACATTTAATTAATTAATTTACTTATTGTCTTTTTGAGACAGGATCTCTCCATGCAGTTCAGACTGGCCTTGAGCTCACTTTGTAGCCCAGGCGGGTCTCAAACTCACAAAGATCCTCCTGCCTCAGCCTCTTGAGTGCTGACATTACAGGTGTGTGCCACCATGCCCAACATTAATGTCTTTTTAAGGATCTCTGTTGGTCTCAACGATTTACTTTTTAAGCAGTCAAGTGTTGTTCATGAAAGGAAAGAGGCATTATATGATAAAATATGTATGCGACTGTGTGACCTCATTAAAAACAAGTCTTTTTAGTCTTTTTGGATCCTTTGTTTTACAAACTTATTTGTGGAATTCATTTGCAGAACAATTTAAAAGATCCTTATTTAGAAATTTGGGATGGGGACTGAAAGTGTTCCTCTACCCCCAGTACAGGACATGTTATGTAAGTCCAAACTTGATAAGTGCAGAATTACAAATAGGACTGTACTTGTGATCCAAGAAAAAAAAAAATCCTCTAAAGTGCTTTTATGTAAAAAAGAAATATTTAGCTTATTAGTTCACTGGAAGTTTTCATTTTTTGGCCAATTATAAAACAGTCTTTGGAGCCGGGCGTGGTGGCGCACGTCTTTAATCCCAGCACTCGGGAGGCTGAGGTAGGCGGAGCATTGTGAGTTCGAGGCCGGCCTGGGCTACAACGCAGCGCAAGGCCGGCCTGAGCTACATAGTGCGACCCTGCTTCAAAAAACCAGGGCCGGGAGTTTGGCTCAACAGCTTAAGTGCCTGTCTGGCAGGTGCGAGGCTG
>RJWM01003222.1:0-116210 GCA_004363535.1 Dasyprocta punctata | reverse complement strand
TTTGGGCTGAGGCTCCTGCTGTCCCGCCAGTGAACACTTCCCTCTCCACTCAGCCCTGGCAGAGCTTGGTTCCCTCCGAGCCTCTCCCCTTCTGGCGCCATCTTCCTCTCCTTCAGTCCCTCAGCCTGGTATCTAGGCAACGGGAAACAAACAGGGCCGGTGGAGTGAGGGCTGGTCAGGTCAGGTCTGGCTTAGTGGGAACCAGACACACACCCAGCTTTCCTCTGTTGCCTGCCAACTCCCCACACACTGCTGGGAAAAATTGCCTGGAGGTGGGCCTGGGACTAGCCTGGGGGATCAGAGTGGACCCCAGGTTTCCCCAAACATGTGTTCAGAGAATTCATGTAGCCAAGCAAAGGAGAATTTTTACTTCAATTTTAGACTAATTCATCACAGGCGCGCTCTCCCTCTCCCTCTCCTTTTTTCTTTCCCTCTTCCACTCCCTCTTCCTCTCCCTCTACAAACACACACACACACACACACACACACACACACACACACACACTGTCCAGGCCAATCAGTCTTAGTTGCTTAGTCTCTCCTAAGGACTTGGCTGTGATCTGAGTGAGGTGCTCTGGGGGTTTGAGTAGAAGGTCCCCAGAGGTTTAGTTCTCAAGGACCTCCCTCTTCTACCCCAAAATAACCATCAGTTGTCGCTCCTGGCTGTTTTCCTCTCAATCTTCACTTATCTTCCAAACACTGAACTTTACCTCTTGTTACTGGGTTTTGAGGTGCTACAGTCTCTTTCTAGAGGTGGTTTCTAGGTTCTTTCTGTCCTGAGCAAAGAATTGATCAAGACAATAGCAAATGGTGGCATGGATTTACATAAATTTGATGTAGGAAAATAAACAGGCTCTGCAGAGGGAGTTTGGACCAAGTAAAAGTGGGAAAGTAAGTACACTGTACAGGATGAGAGCACGCTCCAGTGAGAACATGGTAGCCCAAAGCTCAGTGTTGACTGACCTTTTGTATTCCTCCCACCTCAGGCTGATGTCAGGCCTATGGCATCCCATTGAAAACCTACTTGAATTCTCAAGAGAAGTTCACATGCAAAGCTTTGGGAACTGTCCCTGTATGTGTCCTGGGATTTTGCAATTAACAGGTCATGCCTACTTCCCCAGCCAGTCTGCCATGCCCAAATCTCCTGCCTCATTCCCCCCAAGAGACACACATCCCCATAATTTTTTATGGGGTGCTAAGGGAGTAGAGGTCTCTGTCTTCATATAGTTACTTCCTGTTGAAAGGGGCTGTAGACCTTACACTCTGGAAAGTATGTGCTCTCCAACTACCTTGGGGTATTGGAGCTCACTGACTGGATTAAAGAAAAAAAAAAAACCTGTAAGAAGACAATGAGAAAACGGTGTTTATAGAAACCACCTGTTTGATGAGAGACACTTTGGTGAAACTGTCAGGAGAGTAACTTTACTATTAAATTGGAGATGTAGACCCCAAATATGAGAAGCAGGTCAGATTTCCATGAAGGAGAAAGTACAGCAAAGTGGGGTGTTAGGTAAATTATTGAGAGCCTGAGGGCAGTAGTTTTGACAAGATTACCCACATTATGGATCTAATTAGCAACAAGAGTTTCAATACAGGTGCCATTTACTTACCTGTACCAAAAGAAATACTAGAGTTTTACTTTTTGGAGAGGAACTGCAGGTCTTTCAGAGGTTCACAGGAGTAGCTTTTTTCTTTTGGGTTGTCTTTTTCTTCAGACAGTTCAAGTGGGGCTGGCTTTATATTGTAGAATGGTTCCTTGTTTAAGCTCCAGGTTCCTTAAATTTTTTCTAGTGCCTGAGCAAAATGGTGAGGGCTTTCTCTAAACCCCTTTTGGGAAACAGTCCAAGTGTACTGCTGTTTTGCCTTTGAAATGAGATTTTTCCCATTCAGAGACAAAAAGAAACTGGGAATCTGGATGGAGAGGAACAGAAAAGAAAGCATCTTCAAGGTCTAAGGTTGAGAACCAATTTGTACCTACAGGAATTTGGGAGGGCATTGTATCTGGATCTGCTACCACAGGGTTGACTGGGATGACAGCCTCGTGAATTAGGCAGAGATCTTGTACCATCCTGTATTCTCCTATGGGACAATGGGAATATTGCAAGGGAATTGGCAAGGCCACAGAAGGTCATGTTTGAGAAACTTGTCTGCGAGAGGCTGGAGGCTTTTATGGGTTTTTTCTTTGATTGGATACTGCTTTTGGCTGAGAAGCTGGCTGAGGTCTTTTAGTTTTATAACTATTGCAATAACTGAATTTTCCCTACCATGTATTCCATTATACCATGCAGCAGGATCCAGCTGCTGGCTGATTAGGTCAGAGAGACCCGATATAATCCCAATCTTTAAAATCCACCTTGGCCTTTGCAGGAATTTGAGAATTGTCCCCAGGTTCACCAGTAAATCTCATCTTAGTGAGGGAGTAGGATACCGTGGGATAATTAAAAACTCACCGTTGAACATTTGGCTTTCACAGTAACATGTCAGAGTAGGAGTAAAGAAGCATTGTCTAGGAATGCACTCAGCCCCAGTTATGGCTATAGATCTAGAGGGGAGTTTTTCAGAGAAGGAAGCTAAAATAGTATGAGCTGACTCTGTATCTACAAGTAGTTAAATTGGCTCATCCATGACATTCACGGTCACCTGGGGTTCCTCACAGGATATGGTGATATCTGTGGACAGAGGCATTGTAAGTTGCCCCAGGCCCCTTCAATCTTCATCAGAACAGGAGATGAGAATTTTGGCTGGCCTACCTGCTCTCAGAGCAGCGACAGTCAACCCTCCAGTGCTATGAGTCAGGCACATTGGCTGTCTGATACTCAGAGCAGGGTATGGGTGCTAGTATGGTGCAATTGTGTGCCAGTGTCTAGTCTACTTGCATTTAAAATAGGAACTCTTAGTAGAAATGGAAAATAGATATATGAAAAAATGTTCAACATCATTGGTCACCTGAGAAATGTAAATTAAAACAGTGCTGAGATTCCATCTCACCCCAGAAAGAATGGCTATTATAAAAAAATTAACCAATAACAAATGCCAGTGGGGCTGTGGGGAAAAAAGAACCCTTCTCTACTGTTGGTGGGAGTGTAGACTGGTGCAAATACTGTGGAAATCAGTATGGAGATTCCTCAGAAAACAAAGACTACAGGTTCTATTCAACCCAGCTATTCCCTTTCTTGTATCTTCCTAAAAGAATTAAAAGAATTATACCACAGAAATATATGCATATCCATGTTTACAGTGGCACAGTTTGTAAAAGTTTAATCTTGGGTACAGCCCAAATGCCCCTCAATGGATGAATGGGTAAGGAAGATGTGTTTTTTTATACTATGGAGTACTACTCTTCCATAAAGTAGAAGCTTGAGACATTTCTAGCTAAATGAATGAATCGGGAGACCATAATCTTAAGTGAAATAAGTAAGACATACATGTAAATACTGCATTGTTTCTCTGGCCTGAGAAACTGAAAGTGTAAGTAAGGAACAATGTATATATTGGATATTGTGAAATAGGAAGAAAATATTTAAATGGGAAGAAGAACTAGGCAGAGGGGAGGGGGAAAGCAAGAAAGGGAAAAGAAAAAGATGAGAAAAAAAGGAAAAATGGAAATGAAGCATTTATAAATAAGGAGGGGAAGAAAGATTGAAGGGAGAGTAGGGGAATGGGAAAACAAAAACATCAAGTTATACCATATGAAGGTACAAATTCCCTATGATGAATGTGATCATTACTCATACATAAAAATGTACTAATACACTTAATCAATAAAAAAATAAAATTGGAACTCTTTCCTCAATTGTCCTTGGATTTTCCCTTGCCTGGATGTGTTTAAAGCATTGCCACCTGCCACAGATATAATTTTGGCTCTTCTTTTTTTATCCTCATCTGGATCCCAATTGTTGAACACAGAAAAGGCCACATCCAGAAATTGCATCATAGGTATCTGTGGACCCATCTGAAGCTTTTGTAATTTATGCCAAATATCTGGGGCTGACTGACAAATGAAATGATGTACCACCAGTTCATATCCCTTCCTGGAAGACGGATCTATGTTTGTATATTCACGAAAGATTTCTACTACTAATGGAAGAGAGCTGGATTTTCTTCTTTGCCCTGTATGACCCTGCTCACCTTATCATAGTTAACAGATCTCCTCATGCACTTTTTCACTTTCATGATGAAAGCAGCTATCATGTTAGATATTACTTTTAGCCCATCACTAGTATTATAGTTCCAGTTTGGTTCTATCGAAAGGATAACTGCCTCTCCAGTGTGGTTTCTTTTCCTTCTTAAAGAATATTGTTCATTTGTAGGATTCTTTGTCTTTCATTTGGGGCCTAGCAAGTGGTGAAGATGAACTGGATGTCTTGCCATGACATGTTAAAAGCAAGGGCCAGAGTTTGAAACCCATCTACAAACTTATTAGGATCCTCTGAAAGTTGACCTACATCTCCTTTGCATTGTTGGATATCTGCGACTGAAAAAGGGACCTGGACTTGACTCGTCCCTTCTGCTCCTGGGACCTCTCTCAGGGGCAGACCACGTTGTGAGTCAGAGGAGTAAGAAGCACCACTATGAGTACATCCTGCAGGACCTAAAGTTGTCTGAGAAGCATGGTGAGGGAATTGAGGGATACTGGGTTCCTCTGGGGCACTAAGCTCTGATGGAGTTCCTGAGTCACTCGAAGGGGCTGGGATTGATTTATTAGCCTGCAGATATAAGAAGTTGGCTGAAGAGGGCTCCCAGTGTGGTTATCTTCATTAAACAGGTGGGAGAGACTCTTTTCTCCCAAGAAACAGGTTGGGATCCAAGGATAGGATCTCTAAGATATCCCTCTCTTCCTCAGGGGTGACTCTATCATAGTTTCTCAGTTTTTCCAGAAGTAAAGGGTCATAAAAGCCTGAGCATAAGGGATTTTACTCTACCTTTCATGCTTTATGCAGAAATGATTTAACTGAGGAATACTGCCATAATTTAAACTGCCATCCCATCCCCTTCTCTCATCATTCTCTATTTTATACCAGACCCAAACCATATTGCAATAATAGATAAGTAATTCCATTTTCAAACTGTTCCCACTGATCAAGGACACAGCCTAGCGGTGAGGTAGGTCGGATATGTGGAGTGCTGTTCTTGGTGTTTCTCATGATTCATCTTGGGGTGGAGGAGAGAGAGAGAATGAGAACTAGGTCTTGGATCTTTCTGATGGCATCCCATGCAGGAGGAGACTCACTGAGTCCACAAAGCAATCACTTGTGAGATTCAAGTACTTACTAAGCACTGTTAGTAAGTATTGTTCAAAGCTGGGGTGACACCAGTGCCTTTCCTAGAAAAGTAGAGCCCTGCTGAGGGCTCTCTTGGCCTTAGAACACTCCATACCATGACTCACTAACTCCTTAGGGAGAAGGGTGACCTTTAGTATCTCGGGTCCCTTAGAAATTTCCCTGAGATTGGAGTGGGAGGCCCACCCCCAGTGACTCCCTTAGTCACTTAAGAAATTGTATATTCTTAAGAGATCAGGATGGAGCCACTTGATGGCTCTATCTGTCATACTCACCACCCCTAGAATTGATCTTTACTGGGTGTTCCTTTGTTCTACTCAGGCTATTACTTAATTTCTGTGAGAAGAAACAAGGAGAAGAACTTATCCAATTAAAAAGAGAAAAAGGAAAAGGTACATATGTTCCCTAAAATCAGAGGTTTAGCTCCTACCTACAAAGGTGAGATTTCCTGGTGATTATGAAGACAGTTAAAAAAGCAAAGTCAAACAAGCATGGTGGAATCATGTGACTGACTCATGTGACCAAGTGAAATGATTTACAAACATGGCCAAAGCCATGTGACCAATGCACAAGATGAGCCAAAACAGCAAATTCGCATGACATACTAAAATGGCTGCCAAGCATAGCAGGAAGGTGAGGTGGGATGAAACAAGGCCCTGAGAAAGCAACTCTCTAATAATGTTCAGAGATAAAAGACTATCTAGGGGAAAAGTACTGATGAAGCTTTGAGCACGAAAAGGAGTAAACTGGGGTAGGCATCTATTTAAGCAGAAGACCAAGTTACCAATAGTTTAAAAAATAAGAAAATTAAACAATGCATCATGGAGAGCAGAAGCATGAGACAGAAAAGCATACCAAATTCTAGGTCACACACATGTGAAAATTAGCACAGTTTATCACACTGTAAGCCAAAATATTCCTTCCTTGTCTATGTCCCCATCAGATAGGGTACTTTAGAAGGACAGAGACTATCTCCATAGCTGTTTCCCTACAACCTAGTGCAAAGCTCAGCCAATTTCAGAATAGGTGAGGGTTCGGCAGAATATGGCTAATCTTCAGGAAGTAAAGAGACATTTTATCTTCAAGATCTTTCAATTCTTCCTTTGGTTTGTTACCAGAATTTCAAACACACTTCATAAGGGATTTCTTCTTACCTCAGCTCATTCCCTCAGTCACTCAACCACCCTGTGCTAACGTGTGTTAGTAGATATAGTGGTGGCTGGGTCACTTCTTTAGTGCTGGGGGCTATGTACTGTTGATGTTTATGCATCTGGTTCAGCTCTAGGACACTGTTTGATGGGAGAGACTTGGGTGTACCAAGGCTCCCTCTTGGGTCCCTCCTTCTTCTGAGGTGAGCTAGTGGAAAGCACGAAGGCTTGGGAAGTCTGAAGCTCTTGTCTGGGAGCCCTTATTTGAACCTCAGTTTGCAATTGAAATTCACATTCTCAAACTTAATCCCACATACAGATCTCATCCCTCTTTCTGTAATGAACTCCAGCCCTTTCTGTCAGAGCTCAGTATGTTCCCACGGAACCACCAGTACTATCTCTGAGACCCCTGCCCTTCTTGTCCAACAGTGGACTCCCTGGGCAGTCCTCCACCCTAAACCTTTGCTGGAGGATTGTTGGGAAGACAGTAGTCACTTGGTACCTCTACGACTTTTGTGCCTGTCTGTGTCAGTTCATGGCTCCTACTCTAGAACCTCTTGAGCAGAGATCTCCCCTGCAGGCAGCTCTTCCCCAGCTGGTGTGGTAATGATGGGAATGGGGGCTACATGGGGACATGAGAGACAGGCAAAAAGGCCTCCTGGACAGGGGTTAGAAAGGGTCAAAGTGCAGTTCTGGGCCAAGGCTGGGGAGACTGAGTATGAACCTAGGCACCCTTGGGAGAGACCTTGGTTGGGAATATAGGCAGAGGAGGACAGGGCTTATAGGTTTGTGGAGATGCTACAAAAGAGGGCTTTGGGGGAAGAGGCTGGCAGGGGGGACAGTGGCTTTGGCTCTCACCTCATCTGGAAAACTTGCTCTGGGGGTCTCTGGTCCCTTGTCTTGCCTCCTCCCTCCTCTTCTCTGTCTCTGTTCACTCCTCTAGGCCTCTCCCTTTGATATTCTGTTTCTGTTTTACAATAGAAACATATACCACTCAAACTGGGGCTGGGGGAAATGCACAAGAGGGATCATTATGCTGTGGATTCCACAGGGAAAAAAGGAAAGGGCCAATTTCAAAATTTATGCATTGGGTTCCAGATCATAGCCTAGATCCTCTCTGCCTTCTCACTTTGTCTCTGAACCTCTGGATGGGCCATTCACATACCATGCATATTTCCAATGATCTCATTCTCCTCCAACCAGGGAAGTGTAAGTCTCTGAGATCTGTTAGACATTCATAGAATCTGAAAAGAAAGTGGGCAGGGAAATAGGATGCTTGAGGTGGAGAATTAATGGAAAAGGAAATTAGTGGAAATTAATGGAAAAGGAAAGGGAGGAGTTGGAGTAGGGTGTCTCTCAGGATTGGAGCCCTCTTCCTCTGCTGAGTTCAAGGCCCAGAGACAGACATATGCTATGGGCTGGACCCATGCGCCAGTCCCTTCATTCCATCACCACCCTGCCACAACCTTGCAGGAACCACGGTGCAGAAGGTTGGACAGCTTTTTTTTTTTTTTAAAACCCCAAGTAATGAGGTGACAATTAGCTCTCAGTAGGTCAAGGGGGACTTCCATGGTGCTCTGACTTTTGAAGCCCTGAAAAACCACTGTGTACTCCCCTCAAAAGTGTCTATTCTTATAGAAGCATATAAGTCCTCATTCTTTTTCAACTCCCATCTCCTGGATTCCACAGCCAGACACCCTCCTCAGTAAGACTCTCTCTGATGGGCTTTGACTTCGGGTTTAATTTGGTGTTAGAATCCCCCTAATTGCCAATAGATTTTGTGTCTCTTCTACAAATGACTTTCTTGGAGCATGACCAGAAGGTGAGCACTGGTGGTGGAGTAAGGCTTCAGAAATTACACTCGTTATAACATTAAGTTGCTTTATATACCTCAAATGGGTTCATGCACATTTGGATCTACCCAAATCTTGGAATCCTAACCAATACATACACAGGTATTCTCCCAGAGCTAAGAGCTGAATATTCTAGCCACACCTAGATTTTTAGCACATGGAAACTGATGTTTTCTGTATCAAAATTAGAATCTCACTTTTTTATTGCCACAAATTCCTCCTTCTCATATATCTTTAATCCATGTTTTAACCCTTACCAAAGAGTATTTTAACTCAAATCCCAAACTCAATTTTAACCCAGTTGTAACTAATCCTAAATCAATTTCAACCCAGCTTTTGATTTAGCCCTAGCTGTATTTCTAAACCTATCTGTAAATGAAATACAAATCCTATTCTTTATTATAATGTCAATCCCAGGCATAAACCTTAGCCTCAGTTACAGCTGTAATTCTAACCTTAATACAACCTAACTCTAATACCAACCTCAAATCTGACCTTTACCCCATTCATAATTTCAACTAACACCATCTTGACTTCAGATCCAACTCTGAGGTCACTTCATTCCAACTCTAACATTAGCATAAGTCCAGAACCCAATTAAACCCCTGTCCTGCACTTCATTTTAATGGAACCATGGCTATAATCCTTTCCTTTCCATTTCCTTCTGCTTAGTCCCTTCTACCCACCACTGACCTTCCATGCTTCTTTCTCTTGAGTGCATCTAGTTACCCATAAGGTCATCACATTCTGTTTTTGAACCTCTCTGGGCTGAGGCAGGTTGGCTGGCTAGGGCTCTACATAGGTCCCAGCAACACCCACTGAATCAAATCCCTGTGTTGCTCTAGGTCTCTGTTGCCTCTGTAAAATAGGGATAATGATCCCAGGTCTCCTGAGGGAGCAGGACAGTCCCATAAACCTTAAAATAAATAAGGAAATAAGGGTATTCACTGTGTACATCTCGTGGGCCCCATGGCACCCTGTTGTTGATGGGAGTTTGGGAACAGGGGTTTGGAATACGGAAACACATGGACTCCTAGAACTTCCTTATTCTTCTGTCTTATTTTTCTCAGAAGGGCGAGTCCTGGCAGCATCCTCCAGGCCCATAACTCTCCCTAAGACTCTTCCCCCTGTGCCCTGCACGAGCCCCATGTCAGGGGTGGGGGAGGGCCCTTGACTCCTTTGAGGGAGTCAAGCAGTTGAATGGGGCCCCTCCTAACCTGCCTCCTGTGGGCAGTCCTGAGTCCAGGGGAGGCCCAAGTCTGTTCTGTAGCTCTGGAGCAAATAACAAGGGCTGCCTTCTACTTTTTCCTTCTGCTGGCTGGGACCCTCCACCCAGCCCAGCTCTAGCCCGCACAGAACTGTTCTGGCTTCCTCACCCCAAGACCGTGGTCACCCAGATAATCAGTCCAGGTTACAAGGGTCTGCATTAATCTTTCAAGCTCTGGCCACTTTTCCTGGGCATAGAAGCTGGGATACCAAGGGATCCCTCGAGGAAGCACATAGGCCCTTTACAGGGGCACCTCCCCTCCATCCCCCTGCACACCCTCACTAAGCACTTGTGCACACAGTCCTCCTGGATATCCCCTCACCAAGACAGTTCCCTGGATTTCCCCATCCATTCCCTCATCCTCCACACACCCTGGTCCCTCTTCTCTCAGGTCTCAATAAATTATTGTAGCTCGGTGTGTGTGCAGTTAGGGGCCTGGGTCCCCCATAATGCCGCTGGCTCTCGAAGCTGCCCCCACCTGGCATGGGTGGAAGCATAGCTGCAAGGGAGACCCTGCTCCTATACACAGGCTTTGCTTCTCCTTTCAGCTCTGAGGCCCCGCTCCCTTTGAAGGGCCAGAGGCCAGGAGGGGAAGGCGAGCTGAGCATTCCTGGATCCCTTTCATCTGCTGGGTCTGCGCTCCAGCCCAGGTCCCAGTATGGCAGAAAGGTCCACTTCCCCGCTGTACTTCGCTCAGGCTCAGAAACGCCTAGAGTGTGGGCCTGAGGCCTGTACTGGGAGAGTGTGTCAAGCCCAGGGTCCTGGGCCAGTGTTAACTCTTCCAAGCCTGGTCAACCTTCCTCCCCAAGCCTGGCTTCTCCTTCCTATTTCCCACTTCCCCCAGGGAAGGAGGCAACAAATGAGTGGTGAGGGGAGCTCCCTGGACGCTGTAAAATGGGGCAACTGTTGCCACCCCAGGATGTGGCCAGGAGGAAGTGGATGTTTAACAGGTGCCTAATTACAAGTCCCCCTGGCCACTCTGCACTACTCTCAGGACAGGGAAGAGCTTGGGTGAGGGCTGGGTAATGCCTGGGTAGGCCATCGTGTCACCCTGCTAATTAGGGTTCCTGGGCTCCTCCCCAAGGCGGGGACCAGGCCCCCTCCCTCCTATAGAAATAACACCGGCTGCTCCCCGGCTGGGCACTTGCTGCACCTTCCTGCCACCCCAGGCAGTGTCTGGGCCCTCAGCTCCCCCTCCCTCCACCTGCCCCTTCCACCCACCACCACTGGCCCACAGGAACCCAGCCCAGACGGAGGCGACACCGAGCCCAGAGACATGCGAGTCCGAGGAACATTCCATCTCCTGCTTGTGTGCCTGAGCCCAGGTATGGGGCCGGGCAGTGGGCAGGGAAAGGGGCAGCCAGGGCTCACTGAGTGCCTGCCCACCCTCACCCCACTGCCACCCTGGTTTGGATGCTGCCAAAGGGGCCTCTGCCCTGGATAGCCTGTGACCGGAACTTTCAGACAGGATCTTCCTGGCGTCTGAAAGCCCATGGGGCTCACACATGTGTGCAGGTGCCCAGAGCACTGTGCCTATGCAGAGACCTGGAGGACAGCGCTTGCTTAGTTACCTGTAGGAGCTGGAGGTGGGGTAGGAGTCAGGTGAGCAGCTGCTCTGGCTCTGCGTGGGGGCTGAGGAGGAGCCTGGGAAGGATCAGTTTCCAGCAAGACTGATTGCCATGCAAAGTGGGAGGGGCTGCAGCCCAAGGCCAGAGTTCCAGGCAGGGGCAAAGAAGTTGTGTGTCTTGGGAAGTTAAGTCTTGGTGGGCTGCTTCCATCTTGAAAGGTGACAGCTCAGGCCTGAGACCTCCAATGTGCGTCCCCTGTGCTGTGAGTATTCCCCCTCCAGAGAAGGAAGGGGATAGAAGGCAACTCCCAGTGCCTCCTCACCCATCTGGGTACTCCTGGAGGGCAGGACTTAGGTTTTGATACTGTGACGCCCTGCCCAGGTCAGGCAAGTCCCAGCAAGGGCCATTCTGTTGTGTATCACTGAAATTGCTCTATGCTGCTCCTGGGGTCTGGATTTGGGGTGAAGAGGTGTGAGGAAGGAGCGTGGGAAGGGGACTGTGTCAGCCTGTGTGTGTGTGTGTGGCTGATGGCATTTCTGGCAGGGTGCCTGTAACACTCTTTGTGTGCTGTATGAGTCGGGCTGGCAGAGCCCACCCAGGGTGCCTGGCTATGCTCTGGTGAGCTGGGGCATCTCCATGTTGGGTGCACATATGTAGCTGTACAGCTGCTTTTTTTCTGTCTTCCTTTCCTCTGTCTCACTTCCCTGTCTGGAATCTGTCTGAAAATTCAAAGAGGAGTTACAGTTGAAAGTAGCTACTACTATTAAGGGGATACCTCCTAGACAGTGCCAGCTCCCGGTGATTTTGTGGGGAGACAACGGCCACTGTCCTCCTTGGAGAGCATCATGCAACTCCCTATTGTCTGCACTCAGCCCTCTTCCACGGTGACTTTATTCCTTTCTCCAGCCTCCCTCTTCCCTCATGCTCCCTGGTTCCAGAAGCACCTCCTCAGTGTCACAGCAAGAAGAAGCACAGTGACACAATAGGAACAACTTCCTAAGGAGAGGGAGGAGGTGCAAAAAGCTGGAACCCTTGGGAGGAGGCTGAGAAAGCTTCTGAGAGTGAGAAGATGGGGTGAGGCTGGGACAATTGAAGAAGGGCACTCAGTGCAGGGTGGAGGCCTAGCCTGTCCCTCCTTCTCAAGCCCCTTCTCTGCATCCTTGCACTCCTGTCTGACTGGCCTCCATGGTGTGTGGGAAGAATTCTCCATTGCTGGCTGCTCTCAGTGGCTCTGCCCCAGGGCGGGGCCTCGGCTCTCACCTGAGTTCTGGCTCATCCTTGGCTTCCCATGTATGCCCCAGGATCTGGAAGATAGCATCAGGATCCTTATCTCAGGAATGAGCTGGTATTCTCCTGGCCTGGGGCTGGAGGAGGCTTCACCAGGTCCCGTTAGCACCTCTGCTGCTGCCAGCTGCCAGCAGCCAGCAGCCAGCAGCCAGGATCTGGGCCTCTGCAGTCTAGTTGGGGTTACAGCACCGCTGATGGCCCAGCCAGGGTTCCAAAGGGCAGGTTCAGGGATTCCTGAGAAGCTGGAAGGGCCCTTGTTTGCCTCTCTGGAGCCAGACTACACCTGGCAGGTAGGGCTTCTACATAGATGTCTGGTCTTGGATGAATGCACATGAAACCTTAAGAACGTGCAGTGGGTGTGTCTCTGGATTCACATATATTGCAAATGTATATCTGTGTTGGTATAGACCTGTTAGTGTCTGTGTGTGTGAGAAGGAGGACTGCATAGGAATGTATCTGCATTTTGAAGGCTTGAAAGAGTATGTCTATGTGTCGATTTGGCTTGCCTATAAAACTGAGATTGTGTATGTGAGATGCTCTTGAGGTGTGCAAGTGGTCCTAAGTCAAAGAAGTAAGAAATAGCACGATTGCTAAGACTTGGGGCTGAGACTCCACAGGCCATGCTGACTTAAAAAGTCTGGAGATGGAAAGCTAAGCAGCTGGGTGAGGGGCCTGAGGAGAGAGTGTTGCTGGGGACCTGAGAGAGGGTACTGAGTACTCAGGGTGGGTCCCTGGGTACATCTCCCCTCTTATCCCTCTCTAGGTCTAACCGGTTTGGGCTAGTGCTTGCCTGGGGCTTTGGGATAGGGAGGGAGAAGAGCTCAGTCCTGAGCTTCTGGCTCCTGGCTCCTAATCCTGGCTGCTTGCCTCTGACTCAGTGTCAGGAGGGGCCCCAGTGTGGGAACAGCTGTACCTGAGCCACAAGGGGAAGGACACAGTCTGCAACAGCACATATCATCACGCCAGGCTTTTCCTGCACATGCACGCAGCGATGATCCCAGGCACATGTCATCACTCACTATCACACCTGAGCACAGGCAGGCTCTGGGTCACAGCTGCCATTGTCATACAAGGGCACACATTGTCACTTAGAGCACTCAGCACGGGCACAGTCAGGCACACACTGTCACACACCACCCAGAGGTCCATAGCCGCAGATATACACAGTCATACCCTGATACGCATGGACAGACACATCCAATCTATTGCTTCTCAGGCTGGAAATGAACCCCAGAAATCCTTGTATCTATCCTGCTTCTTGGCCCAGACAGGTGGCTTTTAATCAGCCAGCCTCTTGCATCAGAGCACTTAACACTTCTGGGTATTCTACATGCCTACACACAAACACAAATACAGACATAAAACAGACCATCCACACTGTCACATAAATACATGAGCAGATATCCCACATGGTCATGTGCATGAATATCCTTGGAGCTACAAATGCTCATAAGCACACAATGTACCTAAGGGTATATATTTTATGTATACACCGAATCATGTATACACATGTACAAACAGAATGTCTATGTGTATATAAACAATATTCACAGTCACATACTCACAGAATATACACATGGCTCTGTGGACATGTAAGACACTGCCACATGAATAAGCAAGCAATGTAAGTATGCACAGACATGCCCATACCTATTCATACACACATACGCTTGCATGTTCAAGCAGCTCCTTCCCCCTGTGGAAGCCCCACTGAGCCCTGGATGACAACTGAAAGAGAACAGTGGAAGCAGAGACTGAAGCAGACTGAACCTCTGGCCTCCTCCCCTCACCCCACCTGCTTTGCCTTCCCCAGCACTGCTGTCTGCTGTACGGATCAACGGGGATGGCCAGGAAGTCCTCTACCTGGCAGAAGGTGATAATGTGAGGCTGGGCTGCCCCTACATCTTGGACCCTGAGGACTATGGTCCCAATGGGCTGGACATTGAGTGGATGCAGGTCAACTCGGACCCCACATCTAGAGAGAATGTGGTGAGTGCTGGCCACAGAGTTCTGTACTCTGTACATCATTGGGCAGCTAATTTACTGAGAGGAAAAGGAAGACAAGAAACAAAACCAAGACCTTGAAATCCCCCCAGTGCCTCTCATGGAAATGGGATAATTGGGATAAGAGCCGTGCAACTGGGAATCAAATCAGCTACTCAGTCTACCTCCTCTTACCCCATTCCAACAGGAAGATCAGATAGTGCCACTGCCCATAAGTTCCTAGCTTGATGTGATGCTTCATAAAGTGCTTGATCTCATCTGATTTCACCCATGCTGTAAGAGGTCACTGGGACAAGCACCATCATTCCCATTTACAAAAAAACAGTCTCAGAGCAGTTAAGTGAATTGCCCAAAGCAGGCAAGCCACATCACCCTCCTTGGTTCTGCCTTTCTCACCACCTGCTTTCCTCTTCTTCATAGTTCCTTAGTTACCAGGACAAGAGGATCAACCATGGCAACCTCCCCCACTTGCAGCAGAGGGTCCGCTTCGCAGCCGCAGACCCCAGCCAGTATGACGCCTCCATCAACCTCATGAACCTGCAGGTATCTGACACAGCCACCTATGAGTGCCGGGTGAAGAAGACCACCATGGCCACCCGTAAGGTCATTGTCACTGTCCAAGGTATGGCGAGACTCCTCTAGGCTCCCCTTCCCCAAGCTTTGGGGCTGAGGGTGGCCTAACCACTGTGAGCCTGCCTTGGCCTCTTGAGTGGGTCCTGGCTCACAATCACCTGCCTCCCTGCAGCACGCCCCGCCGTACCCATGTGCTGGAGTGAAGGCCACATGACAAAGGGCAACGACGTGGTGCTGAAGTGCTTTGCCAACGGGGGCTCCCAGCCACTCTCCTACAAGTGGGCCAAGATCAGTGGGCACATCCACCCCTACCGAGCAGGGTCCTACCACTCCCAGCACAGCTATCACTCTGAGCTCTCCTACCAGGAGTCTTTCCACGGCTCCATAAATCAAGGTGAGGGGCCTGGTGGGCACAGTGTGCAGAGGACTTTGGGACCTGCTGGGGCTTCCCTGGCTTAGGAGTGGTACTAATTCCAACCTGGAAGCCCTGTGGAGCGCTCTCCTCCTCTGGGCCTGTCCCAGCAGCTCCTGTTGAGGGAAGAAGAGAAGGCAGAATTGGGGAGTCAGCCAAAAGCAGTGTGGAAATCTGGAAAAAGCTGTTTGGGATGAAGCTGGGCTTGGTCCCAGCTGGGACTGACTAGCTAGCTGTGAGCCTCAGGCCAGTGGCACACCGTCTCTGTGCCTTGGTTTCTTTACACATTAGGAGGGAATCCCAACATCTACCTCTCACGGACATGTGAGGACTAAACGAAATGAGGTGTGTGATGCTCCTAGCACAGAGCAAAGCTGGCTCATACCCACAAAGACTAATCGAGCTAGAAGAGACCTCAGAGTTCCTCTGATGTAACCCTGTTCTCACTGTACCAGTAAGGAGGCTCAGAGAGGAAACAGTTCCCTGCAGTTACCGAAAGAATTAATGGTGTTTCTGTTTTCTTTCTGCGAGAGGGGTCCTTCTCTGCTGCTGGGTCTCAGCAGGGGGAGGGGGCTCAGCTGAGGGTGAAGTGAATGTGTGTGTGCGTGCACGCGCACGCCTGTGTGTCTTCCATCCCGCACCCCACAGGGGCTGAGGCTGAAGTGGGGGCTCTCAGAGACCAAGCCTCTCATTATACCTGATGCTTTTCCAATTTCAGGCCTGAACAATGGGGACCTGGTGTTGAAGGACATCTCTAAAGCAGACAACGGGCTGTATCAGTGCACCGTGGCCAATCACGTAGGCTACAGTGTGTGCGTGGTGGAGGTGAAGGTGTCAGGTAGGTGCACCGGTCCTGAGGTTCCTGGGCTGGGAGAGCTGGAGGGGAGGCACCTGGGCTCTGCCTTCCAGCTGGAAGCTCTGGGAGAAGCAGCAGGCACGCGGGGTTCACCTGCATCTCCCACACCTTCCTCACTGGCTATCCCAGACCCCGAGACCCTCCGGGTTCCTGTCCCTCTTTCCCACAGACCCCTGCGGAGGCACCTCCTAGTTGAGCGGGTACTTGCCAGGAGGTGAGAAGTCTAACCCGCCTCCGCCTCTCTCCACAGACTCCAAGCGTGTGGGCATGATCATCGGCGCCGTGCTGGGCTCCTTGCTCATGCTAGCCTGCTTGGCCTTGGGCATCTGGGGGCTCGTCGTCTGCTGCTGCGGGGGCCCCGGGTCTGGCGGCGCCCGCGGTGCCTTCGGCTACGGCAACGGCGGCGGGGTCGGCGGCGGGGCCTGCGGCGGCGACTTGGCTAGTGAGATCAGGTAAAACCTGATGCATGCTGCTCGCTGCTGCGCGGCAGGGAGCCGGCGCCCTGCCCTCCTCCCCCCTGGCTGCCACCGGTCGGCTGGGACCCCCACCCCAAACCTGCCCGCCATCGCCACGGAGTGCTGGGACCTCAGCATGTCGACCTGCCACTTGCCGCATGGCTTTTCTGTCCCCTTCTTCCCCTGTCTCCACCTCCGCTCCTCTGCCCTCCATCCCCTCTGTCTGTCTTCGTAGACTGTAAGCTCCTGGAGGGCAGGGCCTGTGTTTTTTATTTTTGTTTTTTTTCCCCTCCCTACGTTTCCCTTGTATCGCGCCGGTGAGAACTTTGACATGCTATTTAAGAAGTTAATAAGAAGAATAGTGCCAATAACATATTAGAAACTAGAAATAAAAACAGAACAAGACTAGGAGTGCTAATGATTGCAACGCCTCGGGGATGGAGGGGAAGATGGAGACGTGAGGGTCAGGAAGTGAGGCGAGACAGCGAACTAGACCCAGGGGCAGGGTTAGTGAAGGAAAAAGGGAAGGAAAGCAGGCCCGGCACCTTACGGCTTCCTCCCTGTAGAGGCGGCATCTCTGCCGAACCTCAGGAAGGGCGGAGGGCGCTGGGATGGGGCTGCCTGCGGCGCGCGGCCCAGACACGCGTGGACAAGCCGCGCCCGGAGGATGGCATCGGTGACCGCCCCCCACCAGGGTCACATCAGGGTCGCCGGCCAGGAAGGTGCAGAGAGGAGAGTAGGTCGCAGCCGAGGGAGAGAGATGAGGGAAGGTAGAGGAGGGAGGCGCGGGAGACAGGTTGCCTCGAGCCCCCAGCTCTGCCCAGGCCTCGCCCACGCCGCGCCGCGGAGGAGCCGCTCACCCGCCCGCCTGTTGTTTTCCACAGAGAGGACGCCTTGGCGCCTGGGTGCAAGGCCAGCGGGCGCGGCACCCGCGTCACCCAGCTCCTGGGGTACCCGACGCAGAACGTCAGCCGCTCCCTGCGCCGCAAGTACGCGCCCCCGCCCTGCGGCGGCCCCGAGGACGTGGCCCTGGCGCCCCGCACAGCCGCCTGCGAAGCGGGCCCCTCCCCGGTCTACGTCCAGGTCAAGAGCGCCGCGCCGGCCGAGGGCGCCGAGGGGCTGCAGCAGTGCAAAGACGGGCTCTTGGTGTGAGCGCGCGCGCCGGGCTGCGCCCCGGCCGGGACAGGGCGCGGGGCTCTCCGCCCGCAGCCGGGGACGCGTTCGGGCCTGCGCGCACCTCGCTCTCTCCCCCGCGGCTGCCTGGCGGCTGGGGGTCTGGGAGGGTGGCTGAGGGGTTTCCCTAGGGGAAGACAGTAGGAAACATGGCCTCCTCCCCCAAAGCGGGGGCGGGGGGCCAGGGAGGGACGGAGGAAGGCAGCCCCGAGCCCTCCCACACCCCTAGGCTCCAAGGCTCGGGTGCGAGGTGGGGAGGAGAAGCGCAGTCTGTGTGAGAGAGCGGCCCAGGCGCAGGCCAGTCGTCCCCAGCCAAAGCGGAGGGTCCCGGGGCTCGCTGGGTGGGATCAGGAGCGAATTGTTCTGTGTGTGTTAGGTCTGAGCTCCAGGCAACAGTGTTAGCACAATAAAGAAGCCTTAAGACTTGCGCCTCAGGTGGCTGTGTGGTGTTCCACAGAGGGCTGGGCCTGGGTGGGGGGCGTCCTGGCTCTGGGTTGGGGAAGTTGTTCCCTCCTGTCCCGCCTCTTACATACACCTGTCTCCTTTTCCCCTTCTTATAGGGAAAGGCGGAGCAGGAAGGAGCCATCCAGTCCTCCTTCATATTACAGATGGGGAAACTGAGGCCCCTGGCTGGGCTTTAAGTCTAGAACCCTACCTTTCCTTTTTACTGTAGAATGTCACAAGGGAACGCAGGGGCCTGCCAGAGGTGACCATTCTCAGTATCCTCCTGTCTCCTGTCTACCTAATGCTGACTTCTTTCTCTCCCCCAGATAGGTACCTTCGAAACTGCCAGGAAGGGGTCCAGTGTCATACTTTGATAGGCACGGAGACCACAAGGCTGTGTAACCTAGTTCTCCTTTTGACTGGAAAAGGATTGGGTTTATTGAGTACCCTTTAAATGTCAAGCGCTGGTAGACATTTTACCTTATTTATCCCTTACTTTAGTCCTGCAAGGTTGTGCGTTATCCCCATTATAGAAATGAGGCTCAGGAGGGTTAGGTATCTCCACCAAGGCAGCAAAGGTAATAATTCAGGATCTGGTATAGAAATATTTCACTCCACGACATCAGGCTGTTTCTCAGATATTTGAATTTCTGGACAAAGGATATTCCAACCTCTTCAGCTTACCTCTTCTCAAAGCAGAACGTTTCTTCTGTAGAACTCGCATAACTTTTATCCCTTGGTCCAAGTTCTACTCTTAGGGCACCCAGACCATCGTATTTCCAATTCAGCTTCATCTAGAGCCAAGTGTTTGTCCTCTACGTACTGGACAGTTGTAACAGGAACACCACTAACTGAACTTATGTCTAGTGCAGAGGTAGAGATCTTCAGAAATGCATAATACTTCAAGGTCACCTAGTTCTCCCTGCCCCTCTCCAACTGCCTGCTTGTTTGAGAGCCCAGACTCTTCTCATGTTGTCTCTCTTCTTTGAAAAGAAGCTGGTCTACCTAATTCTTTCTGCTTCTACCCTAGGGTCACATGAAGTGAGGTATGCATGGGCCTCAGAGCATCTGAGTTTAGGAAGCCCTGAAATCCTGCCTGGTAACGTGGAACTAGGAAGCCCTTGAGTTGGCTTGGGTACTTGCACAGGGGTAATGGCCTCAGTGGCCTGCCTTCACAGAGCCAGGGAGGAAAATAAGAGATAATGATGAGACAAAGGGAACTAGGGACAGCTGAACTAGGGGCTGGGATGTGGGGGGACTAGAGGATGGGCAGGGGTATAAAGGGAAAGAAATTAACTAGGGAGCAGAGCAGAAAATGCCAAGAACCATCTGTCATTTACTAGGCCACATTTATAAGCACCTCTCACGTGACTAATTCACAGGAAGAGCTAGGTCTTCAGCTGGGCCCTGTGCCTGGCACATGCTTTTGCCCTAAGGAAGGGGATGGACTGGGAGGACCTGGGGAGGGTGCTCCCAGTTGAGGAGCCTCCAGCTCAGCCTGTTGCAGGGTGGTGAGGGCCAGAGGCAGCCAGCTGACTTTCCTGTTCTGGGAAGCCTTGGCCTTCATTTGGGAAGAGATGTGGTGGTGGTGGGGAGACAGTGAACCTCTCTCAAGAAAAGCCCAGTAACATCCAGCGAGAGAGATTTCAGAGAGACACTGGAGACAGCTTCCTGTTAGGGTGACTCAACCAGGAAGGCAGAGATGTTCCTAAACCCTAGGTGACAGCAGCCTTTTCTGTGCTCAGTGTCCCAGAGCAAGGAGGCGGGCAATTTCTGCTCCACTGATTTCGTTGCGGTAGCATCTTAGTCTTTTTTGTTCATTTCTCCCACATGAACCCTTGCTCACTGCTGGAGGAGAGCACTTGTGAAGATAAGTGTTGAAGAGCAGCTTTGGGGAATGGGAGAGTGATGGGCAGGAAAGGCTTGGTTCACAGCATTTCTGTAAATATTCCTGCTGTGGTTGGTTTTAAGCCATCAGTGTGATGTTATTGGTGTGGACAAATGTTTAGTAGTACACCATTTTGTGGCATTTCCACAATTCAGATACAGCAGAAGTAAATAACCTCGAGAGTTTCAATGATAGAGAACTGTAGTAAAATAATCAAGAAGTGAGCAGTGTCCAGTACATTTTACCTTTGTTTTAATTGTAGTTTAATTTGTTTAATTGTAAGTTTATGAAATTCACGTTTGAACCAGGCTGATTTGCCAAATGTAGGTGGACCAGGTCACCAAGTGTGTTCGTCAATTTTGCATCACTATAACTACATACCTAAGATGATGGTCTTCAAAAGAGGAAAGGTTTAATTTGGGTCACAGTCTCACAGGTTTCAGTCTATGATTGCTTGGCTCAGTTGCTTTGGGCCTGTGACCATTCAGTGCATGGTAGCAAAAGCAAAAGGCTGAGATCTCCCTTTATGGCAGCAGAAGGCAGAAAAATGCAGAGGGCGTGGGGATTCCAGTATCACTCCCAGTAAACTAACTTCCACTAGTCTGACCTCTTTAAGGTTTTACCATCTCTTGGTGATTTAGTGGGCTGAGAACCAACCCTCCAACCCAAGGACCTTTGTGGCATGCTTACCCCAAGCAACAAAAAGCCTAGGTACCAGTGCTTCCTTGAGAATGGAAATAGCTACTTTGGGAGGCTGAGACAGGAGGATCCCAAGGTGAAGCTCAGGTGGGGCAATTTAGCAAGACCTTGTCTCAAACGAATAAATAAATAAGGTTTAGAATGTAGCTTAAGACAAAGACCCTTGGTTTAACCTCTGTTACACACACACACACACACACACACACACACACACACACGGTGGTGGGGGGGCGAGTCTCAAGACAGTCTTGATGTCTGCTTTTTCATAGAGAAACAAATAGCATAAACTGAGTTGTCTCCACTCCCCTTCCTACTTTTGCATCTTGCCCTTCCCTTTAGCCCTCCCTGGACTGAACTCTAGTTCCTCTGGCTGTTAAAAACATTATTTAGATAATTTGTAGCTCCTTGGAAACCAAGACCTCTCTTGACAGTCCTCAGAAACCTAACTTGGCATCCACAGGATTTCCATGAATTTGCTTACTGGGGCAACCAGCTGTGGGAAATCTGTTCTGGAGACACCTTTGAGTCCTTACTGATACAAATATTTGTCTGATTCTCCTTCCCAAGTTTTAGGAAGTTCTGTTTTGGCACCAAATTCTCTTAAGCCCCAAACTCTCAAGCCTGTGGGCAAGAGGGACCATGAACTGTGAACGAACCATCAATGTAGCCCTCATAGAGTAATATCCATACACCTCCTATATATCAACTACTTTAGGCCCACTCTGTGGGGTAGGTTGATTTTATTTTTGACTTACTGGGGGCAGGTAATTTTTGGGAATTACCCAATCCTTGTCCTTCTAGAAAACTACTCAATTCCTGTTGTCTTAGGCTGTGGAGACAGAGGACTGGATCAGAACTTTAGTCCCATCCCTAAGCTTTCTGGGGGCCTCTTTACGGCTTGTTTCCTGTTTGGTGGGACCCTTGCAAACCCTCTGTTCTGTAGTTTCCACTCTTCATCCATCAGCCCAGCTAGGGCAGTCATTTCATCTGGGTGTGGAAACAAAACCAGTTCCACTCAGTTCCATTGCACTTAGGAAGAATGTGCTGAAGGGATACAGGGGTGGGCACAGTGGCTGCTCTGGGAAATCTGGAGGAGCCTGAGGGCTGCTGACAGGGAGAGGACAAGACAGCCTTCTGCCGGGCCTCTGTGGCCCCTGCTCTCAACATTCTCCCGGGATGAATTCTAGAATGACAGGCAGGAAGGGACCCTGAGCAGGAGGGAAGAGCCTGAAGGCCTTTAATAAAGACAGGAAATGGGGGGGGAGGGGGCAAGGTAGAGCGAGGTGATGGTGAGTCCTGTATGCATTTTAAGGGTGGAGGGAGAAAGGAAAGAAGAAAAATTATAATAAATTTTTGTGATTAGCCATGTTCACTTCTGCAAAGGAACTCTCCAAATAGACCTGGATTCATAGTTATTTCATAAACTCTCCAAACCTCAGTTTCTCTATCTGTAAAATGGAATAGGGATGGGTTTATTTTTATGTGATACAACCTGGTACGTGATAGGGCTCAGAAGATGACTGATCTCCAACCATCCATGTCACTAATACAGAGTCTGCCAAAAAAAAAAAAAAAAAAAAAAAGAAAGAAAGTATGCACACAGGAAAAGAAAAACTTGTATAAATATTTTTATACTAAATTTATTGAGACATCATGTGTTTAAGACAAGTTACCTTTGTAATTATAAGAGGTGCTCAAAGTGGTGGCTGTCTGTTGAAAAACGTCGCACTATTTTTTTTCCTGAAGTGTGTGCACATTTTTTTTTTTTTTTTTTTTTTTTTTTTTTTTTTTTTTTTTTTTTTTTTTTTTTTTTTTTTTTTTTTTACAGACTGTGTAATTCCATCTTCCACAAGAGGGCAGGCCCTGAGGAACAGATCTAATCACACAGGGTGGTCCACAGGGAATGGAATAGGGAGAGAAAAATGAAGCCTTGAGATTGAACTTGGAGACAGCTCACCATTTTGGGACAAAGAGCCCAGGAAGTAGTAAGTGGCAAAGTAGGAGAAGCAGGGCTGGTCTGTGAGGCCCAGGGTCCACGCGCAAGTGTTAATCCTGGCTGCAATCCTCCTTAGTAATGGTGACACTAACAATAACAGGAAGCACCTGAAACACAAGCTCCACAGGGTCCTCGATGAGTTGTAGGAATCCTCGGGGCTGCCACCTCCCTGGGCCAGCATGTGTCTTCCTGTGCCTTGTCCCATCCACCTGTTTTCAGCTCCTGGCACTCAGGCTATAGCTGCTGCCCTCTGGACCCAGTGCCTACCCGGTATTACCTCCCAGGGGGATGGTCCCTCCTGAAGGGTCTCTGCACAGCTTCCCCAACGCCAAGCAGGAACCTTCTTAGCAGGGTACACAGATTTTCTTCAACCATTTTTGAGAATCAACTCGGTTTTGGAACTGGGTTCCTTCAGTCCCCTCTGGGCCCCACTCCCTGCCTGTCTCTGGCCTGGGTACTCCCTTCCTCTCCATCCGCTCAGCCTCCCACTGGCCTGCCTCTTTCCCCTTCTCCGGACTTGAGACCTTTCATTTCTAAACACTGGAACTGAAGCTCCCAAAGTATGCTTTAGCTTCTCTCCAGTCAGCCAAGATGGTTTTCCAGGCCTCAAAAGTTCTTTTATCTCCTTTCTTATTCATTTTCTTGACCTGCCTGCACAGAAAGCTTAGCCCAGCCCCATCATCCCACTTTCTCCTGTCTTGTGGTCAAGGGGAAAGGGTGTTTATTATTTACTGTCTCTGCTCATCTTGGGAGTGGCCTCTTACTCTCTTGCTTTCATCAGCCTAAGCTTCCCCATAAAGGCAGCAGCCAGTTCTCCTTCATCAACCTCTACTCCTTTGAGAGCTCAGTCTTTCTCTGAGATGATGGGTAAAAATTAGAGTAATGAATAAAGCTTGTACTTGGGGTGAAGATAGGAGCCAATGCTTGTGATGACTTCAGGGATATGGAGTGAGAAAAGCCATATACACCCTCCCAAACCTCTCTCAAAGGTCCCTTCCCAGAGGCCAGTGGACACACAAGCAGAGTCAGGCAGGACGTGAGAAGCAGCCTCCCCAGGCTTTGAGCCTTCCACAGCAGGGCAAGGGGTCATATCTGCCGGCAAGGTCGTGGTGTCCCTCTGACTAACAGACTGTGTCAGAGTTCTTCCCTGTCTGTACAGTGTGTGGGCTTTGCATTCGTGGCTTGTCAAGGCCTTGAGGAAGAACCACTTTTGTGATCACTGCTATTAAAAAATTGAGCAACAGATCCTTGGTCGGGTGCCTAACCTACTATTATAACATTGTTCCTGTGGGGGAAATCTGATTCCTTCCTTTCAGTAAACATCAGCCTTTCCAGGAATGGAGCAAATGGAGTCTAAAAAGTGAGGAGCAGAGATGGGAGTAATCTCCCACTCCCTCCCTCCCCTCCCAAAATCTGTATGTCAGTCATACCCAGATCTATGCACCCAGACCTGATCTCCCTGACATTCCATACTTGCTCTCTGCTTAGAGATTTAGCAGACAGCTCAAGTTTATGCGTGGCTCAGACCCTGCCTTGGGTGGACAGCCTGGAAATCTACCCCACTGCCAGCCTCCTCAGTTGACGGTAACTCCATCCTTCAATTCCTCCCTTCCTGTCCCACTCTCTACCCCAACTCCCATTCCGCTGGTCCGAGAGTCCTACTCTTCCATCTTCAGGGCAGCTCAAGAACCCCGCTCCTCTCCCATCACTACACGGCTCCATCCACCCTCGTCTTTTGCTTGGATTACAGCTGTGGTGCCCTCGCTCATCTCCTTGCTTCCTCCCTTCCCAGAGCAATAGCTAATCATTCTTGTGCTTAACCCTCTGATGTGCCTGTCCAGAGTCCATGTCCTTACACTGGCTCTTGGGCCTTCTCTGTCACTTCTCAGCTTAATGTTTTACTCCTCACACCCTGGCTGTGTCCACTCCAGACACACTGGCTCCTGTTTCTTCAGCACCTTGGGCCTTTTCCCAGAGTAGTTCTTCAGATTTCTCAATGGCTAAGTCCTCACCTCCTTCAAATCTTTGCTCAACTGTCTTCTCCTAGTGAGTTCTGTCGTGGCCACCTTATTAAATATTTCACTGGCCTTCTGCTTGCATGAATCTTCCTCCTTATCCCTCTTTCTTCTTTAATGCACAGCATTTCTTCCTTTGTAACATTCTATATAACTTATGTGTTGTGATTATTGGTAATTGACTCATCTGTCTTCCACACCACCTCCAGCAGCTCCCAAAGAGGAAACATGAGGCAAGGAACTTTGATTTGTTCACTGATGTATTAAAGATCCTAAAAATCACCATGAATTGGTGCATCCCTCTTATCCCAGCACTCAGGAGGCTCTCATGAGCTGGGAGGATCTGGAGTTCAAGGCCAGTTAGGGCTACATAGTGGGACTATATCAAAAAACCAAAACCAACCAACCAACCAACCAACCAATCAAACAAAAAACCCCAAGAATATAGTAGGTGCACATATATTGTTTCAAAGAAAGAAAAGAGAGTAGCAAGACAGACTTTCTGCAGTAGAAGTTAATTCCCATGCCCAAGGCCCCCAAGAAAGTGACAAGTTGATGGGGATCAGCCCATCTTCTAGTAGAGGGTGCATTTTTTAAGAAGATGCCCAGAAGGTTGTCTAAATCCAGCCTGCCAATTATGCTGCCTAGAAGGGGGAGATTCAACAACATACCCTCCCAATTGAGACTCAGCTTCCTCTGTGGAGGGGACGTTGGAACAATGCCCGTGTATCATTCACCCACATGCTCCTCACCTCCGCATTCTAACCACTTAGTTAATGAGTGTGCTTTGGTGATTCCCTCACTGTGTGTGAGCACTAGCACTGGAATATTAAGCCTGATCCTTCCAAGAGCAACCAGTCTCTCAAGGGAGACCATTAAGTTCAATTGGAAAAATTAAAGGATGATGCACATGATTGTTGATCCAGCTTCCTGCAAAGCTCAGGGAGTTGATGCTATGAGATCACCTGAGGGAAGGCTTCTGTGAATAGGTGTGCCTGGGGTTGGGCCTTGCATCATTTGCTTGAAGAGCAAGATGGATAAAGGAGCATATGCCAGGTTTGAGGGAGTGGTGACAGCCTGGACAAAGGGAAGAATACATCAGTGTATCAACTATAGGAGACGGAAAGAAAGCCAGCCTGTCCAGACTGGAGAGTAAGTGGGGCTGTTTAAGGTCTCTGAGAGCTAGGGTTGGGGTACAGGGAATAAGTGTGTACCCTGGGGCACTTGCAAGCAGGTGGTCCATACCCTGGACCCAGGGCCCTGACTTCTTCTGCTGCTAACTGCCCACTGAAGCCTCATTTCTCCATCACCCCAGCTTCTTCTCCATATCCCTCTCCAGAGAGGCCTAGGTCACTCCTCTCCTCTTTGTTATACAGGCCCTGGCTGTCTCAGTCTGCCTACAATAAGGCTGGCTCTGACACACGGCATGGTGGCTCTGCTGGCATCTGAGGCTAGGGGACAACTTGGGTATGGGACATTTGCCTGTCCTTCAAACTGGTGATTGTACAACGTGGCAGGAGGCTGTGTGCTGAGGGGCTGGGACAAAGAATCAGGTGCAACAGACCACAGTACAATATCCTCTTTCTCTGCAGCCTTAGGAACAGCCCAGATTCCTCCTGTCCAGAATCTCTGTCTTCTCTTCCTTCAGGTGATTCAGTGGGGCTCAGAAGGAGATAGGACATTTCCAGCCAGAGTGACTGAGTAGGCAGACATGCAACGTGCAATGCCCTTCTTACTATGCAGCGGGGGCTCATCGAACTTTTCTATCCCTAACCTTCTGACCTGAGACAGCTCTTTTGATGTCTTCCCCACAAAGGGCTACCCTGGAGCCTCTGACCTGCCTCTGAAGAACAATCACGGTATCTAGCAAACCTACTCTTTTGCAGTAGCAACACACTGCCCTTCTGTGTCTGACTATGCCTGCTGATGAGGTCACTGTCCTCACTGTGTGGAGAGGCGTTTGACCTCTTTCTAGATGCTCCATGTGGGACTCAGAATGCTGCAAAAGTGGGCTGGATTCAGAGAGGGTTGGGGTCAAGGACAGCTTCTCATGGCTATGGAGCCAGCACCTGTATGCCCCCCTATTATGAAGTCAGGTTCTGAATGTTCCTGGGCTTTCTGAAAACAGGCAGGTGGGATTCAAGTTAGGTGGCAGAAGAGCTGACCAGAACCCTATGATCCCAGACCAGTTTGGGCTGACAATGTGTAGGAAATATTCTTCACTCAAAGACAGCTTGAAGCCCCTCTGTCCTCAGGTTCATGGTGGGTCTGCAGTATAAAAACTTCCCTGGTTACGGGCATGTCCCTGTTGTCCTGGTAGGAGTAGAGTTAGGGCAGAGGGCTTTTCTTCCTCAAGTCAGCTTACATTTGAATTATTAGGCTGAATTATATGAAATGACCTGTATGGGACCCATTTTGAAACTTGCAAGAATGATGACAGTTTTCACATGATTTAACCCAAGATATTGTTGGGCCTCCCAATGTTTGTTCCTTTTCAAGCCCCTATTTTCTGATAGTTAAGAACCAGTGAGCTCTTGATTTCATGCTGCAGCATGCTTTTTCTTTTGTCTTTCCAGTTGGAGTGAGTGGTGTTTTTATCTGCTGCGTTACTGAGGTCAGACATCTCCTGGGCAGAATTAATCTGCCTTCAACTGAGGGTACCCAGTCCCATCTAGCCTAGCTCCTTATCTTTCTTGGGTCCACCCACTCCTTTCCCTCCTCTCTCCCCATCTGGATTCTAATCTGAGAGGATTGCTGCAATCACTCCATGTTCCTGCTTCCCTGACTCCACTTCGCTCCATTCCCCACACAGTGCCAGAATGCACTTTTAAAAAATGCAAGAATGATCATGTCACTTTCCTTTCTGAAGCCCTTCAGTGACCTCCTGTACATGTGTAATTAAAATTTAAATCTTACTGTGTCCTGGCAGACTTGGCCCGCCCTGAGAAGGCTCCCTCTTGCTCTTACCCTCTGGCCACAGGGACCACCCTTCAGATGAACACACACTGAGCTCTTTCCAGAAGGACTTGTGCTTGCTGTTCCTCAGCACACAGGCCCTTCTCTGCTGCCCACAGCTGGAATGTCCCTCCCTAGGAGGGGCCTTTTGAATCGCCTTGTGCTTTGTTCCCTTCTTTTTCTTGCTCACAATTTTCAGTTATCGTTTTCTATGGATGTTAGCACACTTGCACTTCAACATTTGTGCTTGTCAGTTCAATTGCCTGTCTCTGCTTACTGGACAGAAAGCTTCCTGGGGTGCAGAGATGCATCTGTCTTGTTTGTTATTGTGTTCCCAATGTCCTTGTTGCATCGTAGGTGCTCACTGAAGGTGTGCCAAGAGAAGGGACACTAAGGACAGACAGAAAGCAGGGTCTGTGGGCCCAGGTTAGACTTCTGATCCCCTCTGTGGTGGTCCTTCTGAGCTCTAGTGGCAGCAGAGAGTTTGCTCTTAGTCATGGGGGAAGGCTCAGGTTCAGGAGTGCATGGAAATTATAATAGAAGAAAGCCCAGCAGGACAGGGATGGGGGTCTTCATTCAGACTTGCCCTTAACATTTGTAATCACAAACAAAATGAACAAATTGTTACATAAAATTTCTTTCCTTCTAAATGACATGCGAGGTCAAGTTTAGATTTAGAAATCTTGGACTTGGGGGTATTCTTGGACTTGGGGGTTTCTAGACTTGGCAGTGTAGGAAAAGATAGTCCCTTGCCCCAGACCTGAGAATGGTTCCTTTCTCTTCTCATCCACAGCTCCATCCCCTGCTGTGAAAGGCCGTACATCCATGGATGTGGATACCCTGTGCTTCACCCACACCCACCTCCAAAGCTACCCACAGATCTAGGGGCACACATATACTTTTGTGCACTTCTTGTCCTTTGTCCTGGAGTTCGTAGGTCTGTGTTAGTCCTTCTGCCACTGATGTCTCACCTTCTCATGCTGACACATCCCTGCTTGGGAATGTGCTCCATGCTTAGGAGGAATCCAAGGTCCTAGAGGTGTGTACTGGAACTTGTTAGGAATTTTCTGGGAATTCCTTATTGTTACTGTTATCAACAAGAGGCAGGGGTATCCAGGGTATGTCTGAGAATGGAAGAGAAGAGGGCTATATGGCTGGTGGATTGCGGTGGGCTCCCTGGGCCTGATGAGCAGGCCCACAGTGAGTATGGTAGAGCTCTGAGCTCTAGTAAATCTGGCTGAAGGTGGGTGTACAGCAAGTAGACCGGCCAGTGAAGAGCAGGCAGAGCAGAAACCTCCTCATTTTCTCTCCAACTAGTAGAGAATGACTTTACCTGACTCCAGAAGACTCCTGAAAAGTCAGTGTAGCCCTAGCCAAGGGTGTAGCAGGATGGACTGGCAGGCAGGAATGAGTGTGCCAGCCTCTCAATCTAGGCATCCCAGACAGGATCACTGCCCAGGGAGGGTGGCTGCAGCCTCAGCATTTGTGAGCACTTGTGTTTTCTCTTTTCTGTACCACCTGGATGGAAAGCTGAAGACAACCCACAGGCTTGTGAAGTTTCCATATCCTAGAAACACACTCCAACCAATCGCTTCTTCTCTGGGAAGACCTGCTCTAGTAACCCACATGCCATATGCGCTTCAGTTCCTGCCAACTGAAGCTTTGTTCCCTGATGGAGACCACTATGAAGTGGCTCTGAGCAGGATTTAAAATTAACTAATTGGCTCCCTACATTTATCTGTGAGTCTGTTCTAGGCCTAGACCCCTTGTCTGGAGATGGGCAGCAAATTCATAGTAAGCAGACCTCTATGAATCACTGGTCCTGGTTGAGACCTGTAGTGGCCTGTGATGCAGGAGATGCCTCAAAGGGCAAGCTAAGGCCACAGCTGAGGACACCTGTCTCCAACCCTGATTAAATAGATAAAGACTGCAGCCGCAGGCATCTCACTCCTGTTGTCTCATTCCCACCATAGATGTCATCATGGAGAAAAGACAGATCTCCTAAATTGGAATACTTTACTACTTGGAGAAGTCTTTGAAATGATTCCCAAGGTCCTGCTGCTCAGTTCCTATGCTTTCCTCATTATTCCCTCTTTTTGTTTGAAAATATAATAAATATGCGCTGCCCAGAGAATCTCTTTGTCTCAGCCCCCAGAGTCTTGAACTCCACTAGAGGGTTTTGATTCTCCTGGAGCCCTAAAATCATACTACTTGTCTCACTTATTTAAGCCTTCTCCATAAACTCATTTTGGAGATTGGGGATCTTGGCCAGGTCCCTAATAGTTCCCCACTGTGGCCTCTGCCCTTTTGCCATTTCCTCTGGGAGCCCAATTGGCCCTCACACCATGGACAGAGGTCTCACAGGCCAGCAGACACTGAAACTGGGCACTGAATCCCTGCTTACTGACTGACATCATTTATTGACAAGGAGATGGTGAGCCATTTGAGGGCAGGGATGGTAATACTACCATTTAGTCATCTCTGAGTCTCCATTGTGATGACACACAGCAGGTGCTGGGTAGATGCTTACTGGAAGAAACAGATGGATAAAATTCCTGTTCTACAGATTCTTCCTCAAACTTTTTTTTGATACTTAATTTTATTAAACCAACTACTGCTTCTCACAAGATATCCTACCACGTTACTCCATCCCCCAAAGGGAAAGTCCTCGGCCTCAGCAAAGCTGATCAAGCTCCGTTGATTGAGAATTGAACTTCAGCAAGGAGCCAGGGAACAGAAACAGAACAGAATTATTCCCTATAGGTCCCAGGTCTGATTCCCCAAGGTCCCTGGCATCATCCTTTCTGAGAACTGCCTGGTCAGTGTTTTTTGTGGGTTTCTGAGTGACCCATAACTTTCTAATAAGTTCTATACTTGGTTTAGTTAAGGTCAGAGTTTATTTCTGTTGTTAGCACCCAGAGGATCTTGATCAATATAATTATTTTCCCATTATTCTTAAATATTCCAAAGAACATAAATTTTAAAATTGCTATCTGTGTTACATTCATTGGTTTGACTAATGTACTTGTGTGTTTGTGTGTGTGTGTGTGTGTGTGTGTGTGTGTGTGTTTTCCCAGGAATGGTAGTAGTATTCCCATTAGTCTTTTCTTCTTCCTGGTTCTAATACTTTCACCAAAGAACATTTGGAGAAAGGCAACAGAAGAAAGAATTTAGATGATAAGACATTAGAGAAAGCACGCCTTGTTCCTGATATCCCTAACACAATCTTTTCACTGGTCCATTTTTCTTCCTTTGTGGTATCAGGGACTCAACTCAGGGCCTTCACGTGGAGCTACATCCCCACTCCATTTTATTTTTTACTTAGAGACAAGGTCTCACTAAGTCACTGGTCTTTCTTGTCCCAAAGTTTATTCATTTGTTCTTTCTTTAATTTATAACTCATTCTTACTGTTGGAAGGATCTTACAGATTGTCTAGGGCAGGAATGGCACCCACCTTTAACTGACTAGTAAGGTAGCTTGAGTGTTGCATCCAGATTCAGTGGAAAAGTGTGTCATAATTAATTAGTGTGAAGTGACCCTGAAAACTAGAAATCTGGATGTATGTGCAGCATATTTGTCATTCCTAATGCAAAAACCCTCTAGTCTGTGATTTTATTCTGAGGTGGTTTCCGCTTGTGTATATTTACTGCAAGAGCTCATTTCACGTTTGAATTTCTTCATGTGTTACAAAGTTTTTCCCTGGTAGTCTGGTGCAGAGTGAGGGACTGGGTTTAGTTAGATAAACTGAAGCTAATTCTGACTTCGCCACTGACTAATGATGTCATTCTAAGGGAACGACAATCTCTTTTCACCTAAGAAGTAAAAAAAAAAAAAAAACCTTCAACTGAGTAACCATAAAGTTTCCTTCCAGATTTAATATCTTACTATTTGAACGAGTCAATATCTACCTCTTAGGGCCATGGTCCGTTCGCCCCAGTCACACAGTCTGGGCTTATGTGATAGCCCTTCAAATATTTGAGGACCCACGCCTCTCTGAGTGTTTCATTCCAAGCTAGACACGATCAGTTTCTTTACTCATTTCCCATAGGATAAGGCTTCTGGTTTTTTTTTCGCATACTGGTTATTCTCTTCTGATTACTCGAGTTTTCCAGTGTCTCCCTGAAAGTATGACTCCCAGCAAAGGACACTAGCTAGTAGTGCAGTGCGACTAACCCCACATACTCAGTCTGTCCTGCCAGCACCTAGAGCAAGGGAAGGCAGCCATTACATCTTTGCAAGAGCTGAGGACAGTTATATTTTGTATCTCGATAGGCCCTTCCTTCAGGCTGCCTGCAGAACAGATGCAGAAAGCTGTGGAGTCAGACTGGAAGGAGGCAGTGCTTCCCTAAGGAATCAGTAAGTAACCAGAGTCGATTAAGAGAACAGGTAAGACTTCTTCATAAACGTGGAAGGAAGATTTGCCAGAGATGCCATTAATGTGAATGGCAGTTTTCTTTTTTCTCCTCCATCTCCTCCCCTTTCTTCTCCTCTTCTACCTTGTCCCTCTTCTTCTTAAAGCGCTGGTAATGCCCCTCCTCATTCTCTCCACTATCATGTCACATGACACCTTTGTCTCAGTAGCTCTTGTGTTTGTCCTTCACGCACAAGAACAAGTACAAAGGCTGTTGCTAAAGTAAATTAAAGTGAAAGCAAGGCAAAGAAACAAAGATTTGGAAGGGGCCTGTGTTCTGACTATGAACTGAGTGGAAACAAGGATGTGAAAATCATTTTGGGCGGAGTCTGACAGCTGGACTGATCGGGTTGAAGAATTCTCTCTGCTACCCAAACCCTAAGGAAAGGTGCTCTGAAGACTACAGGTTCCTCATGTGATGTGGCCCCCAGCCATCTTCCTGTGCCCTTTCTCTCTCTTTTGGATTCAGCCACCCTGGTCTCTTCTTTGTAAATACCAACAATGCTCCTAATTTCCACTTTCTGGTCTTTCTCTCTCTGAAAGTGTGACTTCCAGAATAGGATCCCGGCTAGGTCTGCAGTGTGAGCAGCCCCACATACTCAGCCTAGTGCAACTGTTCAAATGTCACCTCTTCACAAGGTGACACCTTATCCAAGATGGACCCCTTCTTTCCAACCCATTGTTCCTTAGTCCTTTACTCTGCTTTATCTTTCTTAACAAAAACTATCACATCTAACATATTTATTTATTTGTATGATCTAGAACACAAACTCCATGAGGGCAAGGCTTTGCTTTGCACCTGATTCCCCAGTGCCTCAATGTGTACCCAGCGTATGCTGGGCCCTCAGTTTATATTTGTGATGGTGTAACTTTTAAAGCACAAACCTCAGTGCTTATTAGCACAGAAATTGATCTCACAAAAGCACTTTATATTTCAGTGGAAGGGGAATAGGTCTACTAGTTGACAAGTGAATCACTGGGGATGGGTGGCTTACTTGAGCAGTGTGACTATGACTGATCACAAAACCTCCATCCATGCGAGGCCACTAAGAGTCACCTTCTGCAGGGAGAACTCTGGGTCCCACTCCAGTCAGAACCTTTCTGATTTGAGAGGCCCTGAGGATCAAGGGAAGAAAAGTGGGGAGTGGTATTTCTCTGCAGAAATCATCATGACTCATTGCTAGATCTTTCTCACATTATTTTTAGGGACCTGCCAGGTTTGCATGAGTCAGCGACGAGACATGAGGAATGCCTCTAGATGACAGGTGAGGGAAGTACATGTTGCAGGTTGCACATGGGCCTGTATGTGCAATAGGCAGGTTTTAGAGACGGTGGTAAGAGAGAGGTGGGTGGAGAAAAGGGCTGAAGATTAGGCAGGTGACTAACAGGGGACCTCTGACCAAGTCAGAAGGGGAAAATCCAGGAACAATTAAATGGAGGAGTGGTGATAAGAATCTGGAAACCAGCTGTGCTGATCATTCCTCCAAAATGAAGTGACTTCCTGGGCCCCTGGGAGGAGGGAGAACATCCTAGTACTGAACTGACTCTCCACGGAGAAGAACTAAAGCCACCATGGGCAAATACCCAAAACCTGCCTTTGCCTCTTCAATGCTTCCTCCCTCTCTATTACCAAGACTTGAGTGAGTCCCCAAAATAAAACCCAGTTTCATTTTAGTGGGAATAATCATAAACTTTATTAACTACTAATCCCGGAATGTGAATTTAGCTCATCAATTTTTTTCCAGTGGTAATAAATAGTCCAGAGCTTTTCCAGATGGAGTCACTCAGTGGCAGACTGTATTTTCCAGATGTGGCCACAATAGCATTTTCCATCCCATGTGTCAAAGTGATATTGGCGATGCTCCCTTGAGCAGCAGGATCTTGGTCTCTCCCCTTGAATTTGGGTGGATTTTCTGCACTTGCATCTGCAAGTCAATGTGGAAGCTTCTAAAATGACTCAGTATCCTACCCCTCCATAATTTTCCTCCTTTTCCTGATTCTTCCCTCTTTAAGACTCAAGGAGACAGACTTCTGAGCTCAGCTGCTTTTCTTGAGGTTGTACAAGAACTTCCTGTTGGCAAATTCAGTGTCTCTTTTCCTGGCCACCATGCTAGAGAATGAAGAGAGAACCTCCCAAGATCCTTTAGGACATGTGAAGGTCAATGGAAATGGTGAAGATGTCTGTTCATGGGTGGCTGTCTTTCTGACCATGGATGTTGACTGTCCCTGGTTATCTATAGCTGCAACTTGCCTTAGAGAGGCTATGAACTCAGGTGACCTGAACATTTTTCAGGTCAGAAAGAGAAACCTTTGTCTCCCATCTCTCACCTGCACCTATTATGGACATTTCTTATGATAACACCTTGATCATCTGGAGCTGGGGTTGCAGTGGGTGATTCAGTTTTCTTGCTAGTGCTAATGTTCAATGTCATTTGGAGTCCAGGATGCAGGCAAGAGGCAATCTTTTGGTGCAGTTGGGCAATACTTCATGTCTAGTGGTGGGAGAGTGAATGCCTTGGACAATCAACATCCCTGTGGATCCTGGAGAGCTTCCAGTGTTCTTGAGGGAGCATTTTATTAGGCTCCTCTAACTCAGCAGAGAGTAGAGTATAAAAAGAGGAGAGGCATGAAAGTTTATGCCAGTACATTTTGTCCTTCTAGTGTGATAGATCTCCAGCATATTCGTTGCAGGTGGAACAGGGGTCTCCTGGAAGGTATGAGAACCTTGGTGGTCCTTATAGACCGCCCTGCCCCAAGTCATCATGTGCTTGAACAGGGAGGAGGTTTCTCAAGATCTAAGTATCTGCTTATCTTGTCCCTCATGGCACATCCTACACAAGGGGGTTCTCTGTCTCTGGAGCCACTTCATCAGTATGATCATTCTTCTTCCTTTTCCCTGGTAGGAAGATTACAAATGGAGATATTCTTTCAAAAATGAAAATTATCCCTTAAGTGTTTGGAATCTTGACATACTTGACTTGGCCCCAGGCTTCTGAATCCTGTTTCCTGATACAAGGTCACCTTGGGCAAAGGGACATTTCTCCTTATCTTCCAAAATCTTGGAAGAGAAAATTCTTTAAGAACAGGAAGTTCTTTGTAATGTCTAATCTTTTTCTGCACCTGTGCATTCATTGAGATGCAGAAGGTATAGAAAGTTGAGCCTATGATGTACCTGGTTAGATGACCCAAAGCCATGTGGCAGAGCTGGGGCCAGCTTTTGCACCCCCTGTGTGGAGTATTTTTACTGTCCCAAGTGGTTGGGTCCAGGCTGCCCTTTCCTGAACCTTGTGAATATTAGGCTAACTGAAAGAAGCCAGTCATAAAGGACCTTGCAATTCCACTTACACAAAATGTCTAGAACAGACAAATGAAACAGAGAGTAGCTTGTGGTTGCCTAAGGCTGTGAGAGGAATGGGAGAATTGGGGAGTGGTGGCTATGAAGTCACAGGGTTTCTTTTTGGAGTAAATGGAAGTTTTCTAAAATTGGTTGTGGTGATGGATGCACGACTCTGTGGATATACTGAAAACCACTGAACCACACACTTTAAATACAATATATGAATTATATTTCAATAAAGCAGCTCTTTTTCTAGCTTCTGTTTCTTATCACAAATCCTCAGGACTCTTGGGAGCGAAGGGCCAGGGCCAGACTCTTGCTAACGGATAGGACCTCTAGGTGAGCACAGCAGCAGCTGCTTCCCCTGTGCTTCCTGTCCTCAGGGAAGAGTGAACAGGGTCAAACACACCCCACCTCCCTCTGCCCATACTTAGTGACTGGGTCAAGACTTTGCCTTCTAGGACACACCAACCAGGATGAGGTCTCAGTGCTGACCCTGCGACCAGCAAACTCACCCTGCCTGCAAGGAAGCAGCCACAAAGCCCAGAAAGTTGGGTGGCTCCTGTGGGGATAGAGCATCCTGGAGTAGAGGCAGTGGAGGGTGCTAAGCGGGATGTGAAGCTCAGAACCTGCTCTGACCTCTGAGTTTTCCCTTCCTTCCTCTTCTCAAGAAAGTGCCGTGATAGCCACTGGCCAGGGAGGGGTTTCTCCCAGGGAGCTATTGCCTAGGAATTACAGGCAAGAAGGTTGGGATTCACTCAGCAAATGTTGGTACCAACACCAGCTCTGTTCTGGGAACTGTAATGCTCTTGGAACAACTGGACATGCTCTTGTGATGCAGCCTTTGCCTTTGAAAGGGTTCAGAATTAAGGTGGAGGCATAAGTGAAATTAGTCCTGCGATTGAGGCACACAATGGAGAACAAAGGAAGGACATTAGCTAAGTGTTGCAGCACATGCCTGTGACCCCAGAACCCCAGCACTCTTGGAGGCTGAGGCAGGAGGACCACAAACTTGAGCTCAGTCTGGGCAATTTAGCAATTTAGTGAGACTTTGCCTCAGGTGAAGGCCCTGGGTTTAATCACCAGTACTGAAAAAAACAAAAACCAAAACAAAACAAAAGCCAAAAAAAACCTCCCTGAAGTTGGGGCTTAGGGGAGGGTTAGGGAAGACTCCCTGGGGTATACTTGTTTGGAAGGTTGAAGAGGAGACAGCCTAGGAGAGGAGGTTAGAAAATCATGGAAGTGTATTCTAGGCAGAGGGAAAAGAGTGCGAAGTCCTCAAAGTGTATGTAAGAGAGTAGCTAATTTGGAGAACTGCAAAAGAAATGCCAAGCAGTTCAGTCAGGTTGGAGAACAGAATACGAGATGGAGGGGCCAAGAGCTGTGGCAGGAGAGGTGAAGGGTAGAAAGCCTGAAGCCTATGTAGAAAGAGGTTCAACCCCACCTCCTCCCAGCATGCCCACGTCCTCCACCCATCTCCTGCACCTGCAGGACTCCTACCTAAGCAGAGACCGCCATGCCACATGGAGAAGACGCCCACCAGGAACAGGAACAATGAGATCGGCACCACCACCAGTAGCACATCTTTGTAGGAGGCCTTCCCTGGTGCTGGACATGGGGGGTGGGGTCAGAGGTGGGCTTCATGCTTCATAATCCCTCAGCCATTGACCATGGCACTTGGCATACCTGCTTCATGACGGCAGCTCTCCCAGGGGGTGACTGTGGCCAAGTCCCAGCTGACAGGGTTGGAGACAATGCAGGAATAGGCCGCATCCTTGTCTCTCAATCCCAGAGAAAGACTCAGTACCTGTCGGTCTGTGAAGAGGCTGTGTGGTTCAATGTCAGAGTTCATCATTCCCTCCCGTCGCCAGTTATAGGTTACGTCACTGATGTTGGGGGCCCAGCAAGACAAGAAGACCTGGCAGGTGTTGAGGGGCTGAGCATCCCCTGCTACAGCGATGAAGACTTGAACTGTGGGCCTAGGTACTGCATCTGCACAAGAATAGGAGAGCAGGTGTTCTAAAACCTTGTTTGGGTTTCCACTGCTCACAGGATAGACAAGGCCTTAGCCTACTGTTTGAAACCCTTCATGAAATGATTCATGTCAGCCTCTCTAGCTATACCTCCTGCCCATTCTCCCTGCCCATCCTAATAAATTGTCAGTGCTCCCAAGCATACTATCCTGTTTTGTAGCTTTCATGCTTCTGCATGGCTTGTATGTGCAGATGTTTGCTTTTCTTTGCTGCTTTCTTACAAAACGCCTAGGTATTCTTCAAGGCCCATCTTGAACATGTCACATAATGCCTTGACTATGAAGCCTTCCCTGATATTCCAGGCATGGCCTTCAGTGCTCCATGCACACTGTGTATCTCTTTTCGTAGTACTTCTCTTACCGTGTGTCAGTCAGTAAGAGGTGACAAGTATTTATTAAATCAGGTGAGAAAACAAGCACATTTCTGGACTTTTCCAGCTGACAAGGGATTATGAACAACTAAGAAAATAATTCCAAGCATGCAGAATGCTGCAAAGGGGAGTCCAGCTGTAGAGGCTCTGTTTTGTTATCCTGATAACCTTCACCGTCTAGCGCTGGCAAATAGGTGCTCGATACCTGGACCACTGAACAAATTGGTGTCCTGGTGTCCTAAACCATGGCTCCCTGTTCCTAAAGAGATTGATGAGTAAATCTCTGTGCTGACGGGGCCAGTGGGAGAGCATTCTGGTGACAACGGGAGGGCTCCGTCTCTGACAACATTCCAAAGTCAAGCAGAATGAAACCTCATTAATGCCAGCTCAATCTGGTGAGATTTGCGATATGGAAAAAAAGAAATGATTTGCTGGGCACACTAATAGTATAAACAAAGATTACAGGGGGGGATATTTACACCACTTAAGAGGACAAGCTGCTTCCAAACACGAGCAGGCACAGTAGAAACACCCATTGACATTTCTAGTAACTGATCCGCTAATTCAAATCAGTCTTATCTATTGTCAAAGCAGAGCTCCTAAGGACGGCTGCTTGGCAGCTTCCTGCAATTAGTTCTAATCATGCTATGTATTTGAAAGCAATAAAACAGCAATTTCCTTAAAATCTGTAATTCAGATGCTGAGAACAAGGCATTTTAGAGCTTAGTGGTGTGGGTGCTGCATGTATTATCACATTCAATGTCCTCATTTCACACGTGCGGCAGCTGAGACTCAGAGTGGGGCAAGGCTCCGGGCTGCGTGTACGGTTGTGTCAGGTTGTTCACTGCACAAGGGCATTGGACTAAGGGGGCTGGAGGGTGCTGAGACCCAACCAATACTCTGCTTGTCAAGACCTGCACGCTGGCTCATGGCTTCCAAGAGCCAGAAGGGTACCCTCTGTTTGTACATCTACACCCTGGATGGCCAGCAGGGGCATCCAGGTAGCTGCATCTTAGGGTCCCATACACTTCTGCAGTTTGCTCCCAGTCTTTCTCCTTCTCTGCTCCTCTCCTCCCAGCTGCTCTCCCTGCTTTTCATTCTTCAATTAGACAGTTTCTCATCTAAGGTTTTACTGAAGCAGAGGTTTGGGGTCACTCATGTCTCTTTCCCAAACGCTTGGTAAATGAATGGAGCTGAAAAGCTAATCCTTCTTGACCAGCAAAAACGTGTGCAGGTAGAGGAGGAATTGTTGGGGTAAAAAAGGCCCATTCTGTCCCTGACTAATTCAGCCGTTCCAGCTAAGGTGACAGCAACTGTGTGACTTATGCCATCGGATACCCCTGGGACCACGAGGTCCACCCAGTAGGGTCTGCCAACTGAAGAAGGTGTAAAAATTAAAAAGAGTCATTTTTAGCCCTTAAGTTTTGAGTTGGTTAATTTCTCAATGATGAATGACTGAGAAAGTCCATGAATAATATAGAGTTAAAATCTCTAAGAGATGTCTTTCAAGACACATAGGACAGGGGATGTAGATCAGCAGAAGAGCAAGGCTGGAATCAATCTCCAGTACCAAAAATAAATAAATAAATAAATAAGGAAGCAAGCAAGCAAAGAAATAAACAGATGAATGAAACAAATTTGATACTCTTCTAGTCTAATTTGAATTTACTTTGTAAATAAAAGTCAGTTGTACTGTAGTCTAATGCGCAACACTTTTTCTTCCTTTTCAGTGGTAAATGAAATAACGCCATGTCTTATAATCTCTGATGATACTTTAGAATTGGTGGACAGGTCAGGCTCTGTTCTAGATGCCTTTTCATATGTACTGCCATTTGCCTTGTCAGTGCTGAACATGGTAATACTGTGATGCTCACTAGACAAATGAGAAAAATGAAGGTCAAGAAGACTAAGCATTGTGTCCAAGGCCACTGAGCCAGGAAAAGATCCAGCTGGAGTTCAGACAAGGACAGCAGGATGGCAAAGCCTGGCTGGCCCAGGTAGGATCTTGCAAGGGACTATCTGGGGAATTTCCTTAGCTGTGACTAAAGCAGCAGCTGGTGTTTGAGTTAGACACATGGTCTGAGACCAGAGGTTTTGGAAGCCAGCTCGCCTAGTGGCTGTCTGGTGCTTTGTGAGAGAAGCAGCAGGAGCCAGGGTCAGATGCACTCACCATACACCTTGAGCTGCAGGGTCTGGGTCCAGATCCGGCCACCAGTGTCCACTATGAGCACGGAGAAGTTGCCACTGTCCCCAGCCTGCAGGGGTCCTAGTTCCAGGCTGAGATTGCTGTGCAGCTGGACTCGGCCCAGGAAGTGGGAGTGGTATAGCGTCTCGAGGGAACCTCGAAAAGATGTGGCCAGGAGCTCCTCCGAAGGCCAGAGAGATCGCCAGATGGCCTCGCGGACTTGGAAACCAGGGGGCTGCTCTGCTGCCAGCAGTACAGAGTCCCCCACCTTGCTCAGCACTTGGGCACCAGTAACTGTGATGGGAAGTAGTGCTGGGTTGACAGAGATTCTGGTTACCCCCAGATCATGCACCTCATCCCTACACAGCACACAGCTGGAGGGGCCAAATTGGGGGCCCCCCATTCATACTTCCTCCACTGAAGCGAGGGTGTACCATGCCAGGGGCTGAGGACGAAACAGTCAGGAAGAGAACCCAGTCACTGTGTTCATGAAGCTCATAGTGGAAGCCAGGCACTCAGGCGAGTTATTAAAATAAATTACATTAAATGCCATGATGGGAAAAAATGGGGGTGTCCTGGCAGAACAGAGGTAGGGTGAAGGGGAGCTCAATCAGCCTCAATGGACTCAGAGATGAACCGGCTAAGCAGAGACCCAAAGGAGGAATGGGAATCAATCAGACCCTGCATGAGGGCTGCCTGGAGCAGGGACCAGACAAGGAAGTGGTAAAGGAAAGGGAACAACAAATAGAAAGGCCCAGAAGGAGAGGGCCTGTGTATGGGGAACAGAAAGTGTTCTCTGCAGGAGGTGTAGGAAATGACACTGCAGAGCTGGTGAGAGCCAGATCATGCCAGGCCCTAAAAGCAGCGTTGGAGCTCAGCTTTTATCCTTAGAATAAAACTACCTCATGGACAGACTTTAAGCAAGAGGGTGACATGATTAGATTCATAGTGAGGAAGACCATTCCAGCAGAGTGTGGAGAGTGCACTAGAGGTAGGGCAAGACCGAGGCTGCTTATATTAACCCAGGGAGAGGGTGATGGGAACTTGAACTGAGGAAGGGAGCCAGGGGAATGCGAAGAAATGGGAGAGATTGGAGAAGCGAGATTAAGATGGTGTGATAAATCAGTTAAGGTTCGGCAACAGAGTAGATCTGGGAGGTCAAGGAGAAAAAGAAGTTGGGAATATTCCCCTACCCCCAGGTGCTTGGGATCCACTGGGTGCCAATGGATCTGGAATAGGAGAAGAAACAGATAAGGGAGGGGTGATGACGTGGCCAGATGCTGAGTTTGGGGGGGACTGTATTTGAGTTGGAGGTGTGAGGGAGACAATTCTGTTTGAAATACCCTCCTGACTCTTTCTCTAGCTCATTTCTACTCACTCTGGGGGTGCCACTGCCTGCTCCAGTGTTCCCACCCTTTCCTGCCGGTCACACATTCCTTCTTTGTGTTCCCACGGTGATCAGGGATCGGCCCTATGACTACCCCTGTCCTTTCATTATCATTTCTGAGGCAGCGTCTGTTGCAAGTCCATGAGCTCTTCAAGGACAGTTTTTTTTTTTTTTTCATCTTTGTTCCTGCAGTGATCACCCTGTTTAGAAGCAGGCTATAGGAAAGCTCAGTAAATTGTATGGAATTTGCTGAAGATGCACTTGGTACCTGGCACAGCAGGTGGCACTTGGGTGCAGAGTCAAATAAGGGCAGATGTGCTAGGAGTTGGTTAAGGAAAGGTGTTCTGGATGATTACTCAGTCGACCACAATAAGTTGAGTTCCTCATCTACCTTACTGCCCTTCCTGGTCCCAGTCCTCTCCATCCTGACTGGCTATGGCTTCAGTGCTAATGCAAAGTGAAGACTGCACAGATGGAGAATTGCACTTGATGTCAGTGGAGACCTGAATTCTGTCCTGTCCTGGCTCTACAACAAGCCAGCTATGTGACCTTCAGCATAGCATCCCCCTCTCTAAGCTTTGGTGGTCTTGCCTGTACAACCAGAGAGCTGCACCAGATCAGTTATATTGATCTTATTTGACAGGAAGAGCTAAAATTTTAAAAAATTAGTTACTAGATGGAGATGTAACTCAGTGGTAGAGTATCTGCTTAGCATATATAAAAACCAACAAAAAAATTTTTTAAAAAAATCTGTATGTCTGATGTCTAGAACAAGAGCATCACACATCCAGTGACTTGAAAGATTTTGTGAATCAAACATATTGAGATACTTTTGAGGGATAAGGTGTGAATGCTCACACACATTAAAAATGAAGGAATCAGGAGGGTCCTTGGGAACCTTCAGGGTCAGGAACTCAGAAGAGGACACTGGACAAAGCAACCTCAAATTTCCTATGAGTCTCTGATGTAAACAACGTCTTAGTTCCTGTTGCACCCCAGGACCCCCATCCTTGACCATGCAACAACTGATTTACATAATATTGGTTACTTGCTGACCAAGGAGGGAAAGACAGGCATCAGATGGGGGGATTCCCCAGTGTTGAAGAGACTCCCCCTATTTTAGCCACTCCAACATCCCACCATTGTCAGGGACACCCAAGTCCAGTGGACCACACTCAACTTCTCCCACTTCTTCTCCCTGCTTAATGCCCACCTCCCCTTACACAGGTTGCATGAAGGGACCCCAACTTTCCCACAGTTGCTAAAAACACACTTCTCAGGTTATAGGGAACCCTGTGCTGTCCTGCCCTCTCGTCTTCTACTCTGCTCAGACTATATGTAGAATATTCATGTGTTAACATTGCCAAATCCTCATGATTCAACTTTCTCTCTAAATCAACAGTACCATTGGCACAATTCTAACTGTCCTGGTCCATAAAACAGCTCGTGTCACAAGGACACGGATGCTCCTAGTGCTGCTACCTTCCTGCACTCAAGCCCCTGCTTCTCTTTTTATCTGCCTAACTTTAAATGGTTCCCAAGATCTTGCTTTACCCTTTTCTGTCCTGCCTCAGCTCTAGGCTTCTCACTTGGCCTGGCTGAGGAGGTCCCTAGAGGTCTGGCAAAGGGAGCTGGGGAGGGGCCTGCCCCACTTACCTTCCCAGAGAAGCAGACTCCACAGGGGCCACATGGCTATCCTCCTCTGGAGAGGCAGGCAAGTTCCCTCCACAATCAAAGCCCAGAACATCCCAGACTCACGGGATGCCCAGAAGGAGCTGTGGTCCTTTTGGAAAGTCCCCCTGTCAGAAGGAGGAATCTTGACTCGGAACAAAATGCCCCGAAAGTGAAAACATCCCAAGTAAAGTGGAAGTTGGCTGCAGGCCTGACTGGGCTTTCGGGAGCAGATTCTTGTAAGACATCCTCTTTCCTGTACCCATGATTGCCTGCTGCATGGTGACAAGTGCACCCACACAAGCCCACGTGCTCCTAGCTGCCTGCCACGGGGGCTCCCTGCACTGACCCTGCACATGGCTGCGTCTGCACTCCATTGTGGTCACAGAGAATTCTCAAAGCTGCAGTTCCTATCAAGTCACTTCTCCACTTAAAATTCTTCCATAGCCTCCTGCTACCCTCAGGATGAAGACTGAACTCTCCGCTTAGCAATGCAAGCTTCTTCTGCTTTTTCCTGGCTTAGCAGTCAATGTTCTGCTTTTCACAGCTGGTTTCCTGCATCCACTCAGCTCCCTGGCATCCTGGCCAGAACTGTCATTTCCAGAACTGTCCGTTTCACACTTACGCTCAAGGTTCTTCTTCTTCTACCAGACATGCTGTCCCGGTTGTCCTTACAGACAGGGAACAGCACTATGATGCCCCAGGCCAGCCTTCGAGGTGGTTTCCTGACCATGAGCTGACTACTGGAAGAGAGGGAGAACACCTGATCTGTGCCTATGTGGATGGCCACCTTTCCCTCATCTCCATCAGTGTGTGGCTGCCACCAGTGTCTTAGTTTTCACAGTCTGTGTAGCTTACAAGATCTTGTATTCATCTGAGGGCCCAGTACCTTAGAGAAGTTCATGAGTATCTGAGAAGTAAGGCAATGAATTCTAGACACGGTTACACAGTTTGCTTTGTGTAAGCCACACCACTCTTATTAGGAAGGATCTTCTTGCAGCCCTAGGAAACGTGGAGAAAAATTCAAAGCCACAATGAGGTCAGATGCAGTTGCCCTGTTTCTCTTCTTGCTTTTGGTTATGCAGTTCCTTGTGTCAGTGAAGGCTTTTCAAGACGTTGCCCCTGAGGAGTGTTCCTGATTGTCTCAGTGTGGCTGGTTGTGCCTGGTCCAGTGTAGCCTCTGACATCACTCAATCTGGACACCATACTTTGAACTTAGGCAGGAACTAGGTGGATGAGGTGTGGGATGGAGTTCCTGGCTCCATGTACTCTCAACTGAAATGTAGAAATAGACATGCCAGGGAGGGTGAAGGTCTACCATACACAGGCTGGCTCTGCACCAATGGGCCACACAGGTAGTTGAAGTAGTGAAGACCCCCGAGATGAATAAAACTCACGGTGCGCCCAAAGAATTTGAAATGGAGCATTTATTGCCTGGCCAGGTGACCCAGTCTCACTTAAAGCCAATCTGGGACTGCGTGCCTCTCAGTGGCCTGGAGGGGCTTATAAAACATTGGAACAAAGAGAGGAGGAGTTTTGCTAACGTGGGTACAAAAGTAGATTACATTGGTTAGTATTTTAAAGATCTCTTGCATCCATTGGAGGAGTTGACTTTGGGAGGGTCTAAAGTTGGATGGTGGTGGTTGTTCCCTAATATGGATAACATAGGTTACAGAAAGGCACGTTTTACATTTTTTTTTTTTTTTTTTGCATGGAGCAGGGTAAGTGTTTATCTTTTGACCCTGCTTTTCCGTCAGCAGTCTAAAAGTTGTAACTGTTTGTTTCTTAGATTACTGGGGAAAGGGGGATTTTACAGAAAAACAGAAACCTTAGTGAATCAAGGGGGCGGGCAATGGTTAAGGGGGGGATTTCTAGTCTAAGACGGTGCATACAAAACAGCAAAACGGCGCTTTGGTCAAATCACAGGCTACAGGTTGTAACAGTAGTAAGTGCCCTGGGAAGGGCTGGTGAAAAGTCTCTGGGCAGCTGAGTTGGGGGTGGAATTTAAGCTACATCCTGAAGATGGAAAGAGAAAAAGGAGAAGGCCAAGGTTGGGGTTGAGTCCTGGGCATGAGGGCAGAAGGGAGTGTTCAGAAGCTCCATAGCAGGGAAAGTATGATGTAGGTTCCAGGAACAAAGAGGGTGTCTCGGTTACTTTTCACTCGTTGCTTGGACAAAACACCTGACACCCAAAATGAAGGAAGGAAAGGCTTCTTTAGCTCACTGTTTGTGGAGGTTTCAGTCCATAATCAGCTGGCTCCAAGGCAGGATGGCATGGCATTGGGATAACACTTCAAGGCAGCAGCCAGAGCAAAAAGGGGGAAAAGTCCTCCCTTATAGTGTAGGCAGGCCACTCCCCAGGTCCAGTGTAGCACTCACAAAATCTCTTTGCTCTCCTCTTGCACAAGTTGAGGATGTTTACAAAGCTCCCTGCTGAGTCTCTCAGTTAAACTTCTAAGTTTCTCAAGTTGATACAATGTATCAACCATGACAGGGACAGCAGGGAGGGAATGTTTAGGGCCAAAGTGGGAAGAATAGGTGGGCAGATTGGGATCAGATTATGTGGCTTTATGTGTAAATCTTGGGTTAAATTTATCTGGAGAGTAGGGCCTCAGCCTTGTTATATACATGGGTTCTTGGGAGCGCTGTGGCTGGGGCTGGCCTAAGCATCAAGTTCTCACTAACACTTTGCCTCCAAGGAGCACTGCTCTGAGGCAGGAGGCCAGCCCATTTTGAGCTGGGGGCAACTTCTCAGTGGTGTGAGAAGAGTACAGGGGAGGAAAGGAGAGGAAGAGAAGGCAGGAGGCCTGGGGAACAGCTGTCATGATGGGGCCTGAACTAGGAAGGAATATCTGGAGTCAGGAGAAAAGGACAGTGTGGAGCTGCCTCACCTGTAGGATAGAAAGGGCAGGAGAGGGGAATAATTTATGACTCTATTGTCAATTCTGTCATCCATTCATCAGGCATTTATTGAGCATCTACTTAGGTGCCAGGTTCTGGGGACACAGAGATGAAAGGCTTAACCCCTGCCCTTAAGGAGTTGGAAGTTTAGAGGAGGAGAGGGAATAAGTAACCCAATAATTACAACCGATGTGGCAAGAACAATGCTGGGAGTGTGCTCGGGGTGCCCTGGCAGCCAGAGGGCAGAGACCCCTCCTGGCCCTCCAAGCACCAGGGGTCCAAGTAGACACAATGATTCTGGGGTGTCAAGGCCTGGGGAACTGGGAGGGCTGATGGGTACAGGAGTGGGTGCAGTGTGGGACAGAGACCCTGAGATCCTTCGTAGGAGACAGTATCTGTCATTGTCACTCTTAGTAGAATTGGTTGCACAGAGTGATCCCTGAGCACTTCCTCCGCTCCTACCCCAAACCCCTGTCCTAGAGAGGAATTCTGCAGATGCTGAGGAGCAGAAGAGGAGGTTGTGTGAGGACTGGAAAGTATCCCACTCCCCCAAAAGCAAAAACTTGGGGCTGGTAGTGTGACATCTGGAGAAATCGGTGTGCATGGAGCAGGCTGTGCTTCTTCCCAGGTGCAGCGAAGGGTTAAGTCTGGCAGGCAGGTTCTCCCCACCACTGCTAATCACTGGTTCACACCACATTAATTACCCAGCCACAGGGGGGAGTGTGCTGGAGTAAATTAGCTGGTGAGTTCAAAGGGGCCACTCCCTGCATTCCTTAATTAAGAGAGCAGCTGGCAGCCGTGCTGCTGCTCCACCTCCCTGGGGCCTTTCTGGGAAGCCAGAGTGGAGTCAGGTGGAGTCTACTTTTGCGTGCTGTGTCTGGCTAGGAGCTCCATCTTCCACGTGGAACTCTCTGCACCCCACCATTAGCCCACTTCCACTGTGGGCTGCCGGAAGGTGGGGGTACAGGTGTTAACCATGTCCAAGCCACCTGCCTGAGTTGGACCATGCATGAACCCTGAGCTCCTGGTGCAGCGGTTCAGGCTGGGTGGAATTTGGGTGAGGCTGCACCAAGCTGTTACTTCCCTGTCCTGTGCTCAAGGGTAGAATGGGGCTATGCTTCTCCCTGAGGGAGAGCTGGGGAAGGAAAAGAAGGTGGGGTGCTTGAGGAGTTGGGGAGAGAGGGGAGCCAGGTAGGAAAGAAGAAGGCTAAGACAGAGCTGTCACATAGTCTGGAAGAGATACGTTCAATGGGATTTCAGGGAGCCCAGGTTGATGGGAGAGGATAAGGCTGTTACCGGGGCATGGGTAGGCGTCTGGGTGCCAGTCTGAGGGGATATATGGCATGGAGGCTGAAGGGAACAGTTGACTCTCACTGCTCATGGAATTCAGAGGAGGAGATAGTTTTGGACCGAGGTCCTCCTACATAGGCCCAGCTGACAGGATGAGAAGTCAATCCTGCCAGGTGACACCTAACAGGCTAGCCTCAAAAAATCCAAGAAATCCACAGTGACCAGCCAGAAGGGCACCCATTTACCTGAGCCCAAGGACATCTCCTCAGTTTTAACCCTACTAGAGTAACTTTAAATGACCTGTCTGCTTTTTGTTGTTATACTTTCTTCAGCCCTTTCTGCCTGTAAAGCCCAATTCCTCTGCCCATCTTGTGGAAGCACCTTTACTAAATCTTTAGCTGAGTTGCTGCCCCCCATTAATCAATTGTTAGTAAAAGCCAATCAGATCATTAGCCACACTGGTTGAGGTGTGATTTTTTTTTAACACCACGGAAGTCCCATCTGTATGATCTATCGGCAGACACCATGTCCCCAGACTGTGGTGTAGGTAGGTGTCCCATCTCGTTTCCCCTGCACCACCAGTTTAGGTAGCTCGTAATGTCAGGAAGACCAGATATGAGGCAGAACGTCCCAGAAGGGAGCCATGCCTCTATGCGTTAGAAAGAGTCAGTGTCGTTCAGTTTCCAAGGCATGAAATGGACATACCTTACCTCCCCTGTGATGTGCTGCCGTGGCCTGAAGCCTCAGTTCCTTTTTCAGTTTCCTGCCTAAAATGTATTTCCTGTCTTCCCTGTCCTGGCCCTGCTGGAAGCCAGGTAGAAGGAATGGAATCTCTCATGAACTAGCACACAGCTGGAGAGGGAGAAACTGAGGAGAGAGAAGAGTGAGTGGGCTGGAATACCTGCAGGAGAGCGGTGGGAGTGGTTCACTCTTCTTTTGAGGCAATGACACAGCTTCCCAGAGACTTGAAGAAAAGTGGCATAAAAAGAAACCAAGCCACAGTTGTACTTTCTTGAGGCAGAGCGGGGGAGGGGAACTAGAAGCTGTTTCATGCATTCACTCATTCACCAAATGTATGCTGTGTGGGGTTCCTACCCTTGTGCACACGAATGCCCCCAACAAACATTTATAGAACATCGAGTGTGTTTAAGTCCCACGAAGTCAGGAACTCAATGCCAATAATGACAGTGATCATGTACTGATGATAAAAGCGATAATCACAATTGATCTGTATGCCCCACATGGGAAAGAATGCCACAAACAAGTAGAACCTCAGCTGTGTTTTCGAATCCTGAGAGAAGAACTCCTCTGAGCAGCAAGCAATGTCTGCTGTTGGAGATGACTTGTGATGGTTCCCGATCCTGGCAGCTGCAGCTGCTGCCTGTAATGCAGAAGGAAATGTGAGCATTTGGTGGTGCACGTAATGTCCCTACTTCAGATGAAAATGCTGGGTCTTCCCCATACTGTACAGACAATCTGCAGTCGGTGTCCTCAAAGTTAACAGAAAGGGGGTCGACGCAGCTGTTTAGGGGGTGCTCATTTAAATAAAAATGCAGACTTTATTTCCTAGCCAAATCTAAACTAACACACCTGGAATTGAGAGAAAATCTCAATGCATGCAGTCTTCTTGTTTCAGGGTAAGAAGGACAACGTTCTATTTTTAGCTTGTATCTAAATTGCATTGCCACATACCAAGCAAGGACTGGGTGCCCAATCATATCTTGAGATGAAATCAATGAATGGATCAGACCACAGTGTAGGCGGGTGGTTTGTAAATTCTTAACTACCCGAGAGGGCCGCCAGGGGCAGCACAAAGCCCAGGAGCTCAGATGTGGGTTTCTTTCCCTGTCCCTTAAAGGGCACCCCCAGGCTGCCTCTCCACTCACAACCCGGATACTGAGTTCATTCCTCTCATTATGCGCTTTAGTTAATGTGACCCTATAGAGCCTAAGTTCCTAGAAAAGGTACATCCAACTCCCCTCGTTGGCTAAGTATTTGCACTTAGCTCTGACTTGGACAGAAAAAAAAAAAAAGTGTCACAGAGCAGAGCCCCGAGACTAAGTAGAGGCTGCAGGCAGGCAGCCTTGTGGCTTGTGTAGTGAGGGCCGGTGGCAGGCAGCCCTCTAGTCCCTAGGGGGCGCTTCCTCAGTGTCCACAGGTCTATCCCTAGAGAATGGCAGCTGCTGCGTTCTCCTGGGAGATGGCTTTTGGGTCCCTGCACCCCTGCATCCTGCAGGAGCAGAAGCAGGTAGGAAACGGGGCTTGGGGGTGGGGGCTAGTGTCCTGACAGCAAACCAGAGAGGGCAGGCTCAGAAAACCTGAGTCTCCTCAGAAAGCTCCACTGCATGTTGTTTTGGGTTTTTCTTTCTCTTTAATTTTTCTTAGTAAAGGTTTATTGTGAAAAATTACGACTTATTCTTTTCTGAACGAAGGGAAAACGTGCAAATACAGCTGTGGGTGGGGGAGGATTCTGGGGAGAAAACGAGGTGCCTGAGTAGCCCTTGCCGTGGGGTGCTGGCACTGTGTGAGAGAGCGTGAGCGTGGAGGAGGGCGTGTGAGAGGGCGAGTGTGGAGAGGGCTTCTCATCCATCTCTGCTGAAGGACCTGGTTTTCTTTTTTTATTTCCAATCCATTGTGGACCTGTACCTTTGTAGAATACAATGAAAGCAAATTACTAGGAAAAAAAAATAAAACAAGACATACATACAAAAATGCAAGTCCTAATTTTTGATGATTATATTAAACAAACCAGAGTGCTGAACCAGTTTCTAAATTCTTGCTGTAATTTTCCCATTTATCTTGTCACGGACTAGTAGAAGGCAATTCACAGCCTGGCACCAGGCCAATATTGAGTGTCACTGGCAGAGGGGCGGAGGGGGGAAAGGTGTGACACAGAGACAGGAGGTGGTCTGTGGTCTACGGGTCAACTGGAAGGGCTGGTTCTGTCCCAGCCCCCACCATCAGTGTTTTCCTGCGTGGGCTGGCTTGTCGGGTGGCTGCTCTTTATGAGGGGTGACTCCTCTGAGGTGGTTGTGGCAAGGGCTTGGTGCTGCTGTGCACCCAGCTGGCCCCCAGGACCCTGGGCTGCTAGGTGATCTGTCTATGCTTCTCCGTTCTTGCAGCAGGTGTCTCTGATAGTTGGCACCCTGAGAGGGCGCTTTGGGGAGGGAACTCTGGTGTATTTTGAGCTGGACTGATAAGAGAGGAGGAGGAGGAGGAGGAGGAGGAGGAGGAGAAGAAAGATGGGAACGGGGAGAGGTTAGAGCAGGGAAGAGAAGGATGAGAAGGGAATAGAAATGAAAAAAAAAAAAAACCAAAAAACAAAAATAAAAAAACAGAAAAACAACCAAACAAAGAAAAACTGGCATGGGTTGTCTTACTAATTCTCTCACACACCTGTTTTCAGCCAGAACAGAACTACAGGCAGTTAGACTCTCAGGTGAGCAGATGGGTGCACTTTGATGATGTACCTTGTAGGTGGACCAACACTTTTAAGATATTAATGTGCATGCAAATCACCCATAGGTCCTACTGAGATGCAGATTCTGATTCAGCGAGTCTGGGGTTGGTCCAAATGGTGGCATTTCTAATAAGCACCCCACAACATCAATAGAGCCAGGAGCTGTCTGATATGTGTTGCCTCCTTCGTAAGCGAGGTGGGTGATGCCTGCTGCGGTCTCTGTCTGTCGGGTGACTTCACTGTGATTCCAGGGCAGGAGCCTATGAAGTCAGGCCAGTGTAACTCACCCTTCAGGCATCAAGGAGTCCTGAATAAACTAACCTGAATAGTCAGGTGCAAACAAATGATTGCTATTGATAAACAGTATTAAAAATCAATACATTTCTATTAACAAAGTAGATTTTGCAACCATGCAGCTTTTTACTTATATTTACTTTTAAAAAATTTATTTCAATTAGTGCCTTTTTACAAAATGTTGGGTTTCAGCGTGGTATTTGCACACATGCATATGACATATCTTCATTGTATCTATCCCCCTGCCGTATCTTTTCTTAAATAAGCAAAGAATAACGGAGTTTTCTGCTCCCTGCTATAAACAGAGGCTCAGGGCAAGTTCCAGTTCTGTTTTTGGTAAACTGAAAAGGGTTGGGACAGAAACAGGACCGTGTGGAGGCAGAGTTGTTGGTGCCTGCAGGACTCTGACCCCATTCTCAAGGGTTCCGTGATATTATTTGGGCCAGAACATTTCCTGCCTGACCTTGTTCTTACTGAACCTCCGAGAGGCCCTTTTGTCTTCAATCACTTGTGGGCTTTGGCAGCATCTTAAAAGTTGGAAATTCATTACAGAGCTGCCTGTTCTAGGGTCTGCCCTCTGAGATGGGAGCTGAAGCCCTTTCTTTCTATCCAGGGTCAGGCCAAGCGTGCTCACTTCCTCTTCTCTGTCTCTCTTTGCAGAGAAAGGGAAGTTAACACTTCCATTCATGTGGAAAGAAAGCATTTATAGCTGTGTTCAGTGTCACTGGTGAAGCCCAGGAGTGTGTGGGGTCTGTGGCCACCTGGGGGGCACTGGAGGGTGGGGCTGGGTGTATGTTGGAAGGAGACGCCATCAGGAGTAGAGAGCATCCTTGCAGTCACCAAGAGGGTCTTGGCAGGTCCTGCTTCTTAGATTCAAGTTCTTGGAGGGAATCGCACTGTGCTGTGGGCGTCTCACCTCTGCATAGACAGCAGAAATGTCCTGTGGGAGGGCTGGGTCAGGATGTGGGAGCAGATGTAAGGTGGAAGGTGGGAAAAGAGTAGGGGCCCCGTCTTACCTTTTCATCAGAGGTGAACTCAATGGATCTGACTGTGGGGGCAGAAAAGCACTCAGGTTAGCTTATCCGTGCTCACCAGCACACCCCCGCCCCACCTCTTTTCCACTAGAGAGCCCAGAGTCCGCAGAGGACCTTCCTTTTAGTTCTACATAATCTGGAAACAGAATCCAGAATCCAGAGATCTGGGTTCTAGCCCCAGTTCAGCCATCATCAGAAAGCGGAGGCAAGGCCAGTCACTTAGCTTCTGAGTCTCAACTCTCTCAACTAAAAACAAAAAGGGTAATGGTAATAACTTCCTCACAAGGATCATAGCGAGGCTCCGGAGAGGTGAATATGTGAAAGGATGTCTTTACTGCTTCATTAGACCCCTACTGTCCACCAGACAACCTTTTAAGTGTGAGTATTATATTTACTAATTATAAAATTACTACAGTAAAAGACATTGGTTTTTGATCTCCCCTGTATTTAATCTTATGCCAATCCTACAAAGTCTGGATCATTGATTCTTTTTTTTTTTATATTGGGATAAAAAAACTTTCATAAGAAGAAGAAACTGTAGGTAAATTCGGAATGTTTACAAACTATGGAACATTCTTCCAATGATCCAGTATCTTCTTTCCTAATCATCTTGGAACATAATGGTTTCGCTTTATTTTGAGTCTCACATCCCTTCAACCACACATCAGGAAAGCCCGCTTAGAGCAGGCATGGATTGGAAACAGACAACTATCTCTACCCCTACCCTCCAATCATGTCTTCACATTTATTACCCTATTAGGATTGAAATAGTCAGATTTTTCCTGTTTTGCCAATGCAAACCATATATTTGGAGGGTTTTATGCTGGCTGTTTCTGTCTTAGGTTTATGTCCTCCCCGTAACTCTCCCCAGGGAGGAGCTTGTCTGTGTCTGCTGTCCATTTGCCCTGGCAATGCTTTGAAAGTAGCCAGGCAGGTCCTGGGAAACACCACCCAAGTCAAGAGTCTCTTGGGCTGTTTAGCACCCCTTGTGCCCTTTGTGGGGAGGGGCAGAGACCCCAGACCAATGCAAACCATTTTTATAGATCAGGTATAGCAAAACAGGTGAGTCATTAAAAAATACTCTCTGCTTTTGAACCTATAGTACACACTAAATGATCTTTAAAATTTACTCTGAGAACCCAGGTTCTGTTCCCAACAACTTACAGTAGTCTTGCAAAGTAGACATTGTGCCCATTTTATAGACTAGAGTCATAGAGGCTCCATGGTTTGACAAGTCACAGAGCGAATAAGCACAGAGAGTCAGGGTTGGAACTAATCTCTGCCTGACTCACACTGCCTTCTTCCCTGTTAGAGACAGAAGTAGCCTTTCTCCCATCTCTGCTATCAGACGCTGCTAACTGTGGCTGGAATTCACAGTCTTTTTGACTCCCTCTTCGAGGTGGGACTATCCTGTCTCATTTTAGGCTCTGGGGCCTTGGCAATCTGTTATCATTTTTTTCTCTCTTTTGCTTCTCCACAATGGCCAGCAAAGGGCAAAAATTCCCTGCAGTTATCAAGATGGTAGTGGTGGTAGAGATGATATTGAGCATGGTGATCATGGTGGTTAGAGTAGTGTTTGTGGTGACCATGGTACTGAAGGAGGAGTTAGTGGTCACTATGATGGTGTGAGGGTGGCAGTCATAGGAGTGGTGGCAGTGGTGGTGTGGTGGTAGCAAAGGAGGAAATAGTAGTAGTCAAGGTAGCACTCATGATGATGGCCAAGGTGGTGGTGATGGTCGTGGGCTCATGGTGACAGTGGTGATGGTGTTGATAATGGTGGTAGTGAATGAAGAGATGGTCATCACACTGGTGGTGGTAAATATGGTGGCATTGGTGGCAGCAGTAGTGTTTGCTTGAGACAGTGATCATTACGGTAATGGTAATGATACTCTCATCTGAGGCTCAGAACCTCCCCTTAGCAAAGGTTTGGGCGGAGGCTGCTCACCCTTGTTCCTTTTTGAGATTCGCTGCACCACGGAGTAGGTAATATCTTCATCTTCTTCTTCCTGGAGGTGTACTAGAAGAAGGGAGGAAGGAATAAATTGCCTCCCTCTCCTTTCCTAAGCTACAAGCATCCTGAAGACACTTGCACAGGGGAGCCAATCAGAGGCTCTGTCTTGGTGATAACTAGCAAAGGCAATCTTTTATTAATGTGGGGATGTCCATCTTGGTCGGAGATGCCTGGCTCTTTCAGCAGGTTTTAGAAACTTCCCTGGTCCTGCCACTGTTTAAACAAGAGACTGGCAAACTTCTATGAGAAAGAGTAAATTTTTTAAACTTTGTGAGATGTATCATCTCTGTCATAACCATTCAACTCTAGAAAGTGATAGTAGCTACCCAGAATGCATAAACAAATGAGGGTGACAGTGTTCCAATAAAACTGTTTATAAAAATAGGCAGTGGTTTGGCTTTTGGGCTGTAATTTGCCAATTCTTGATGCAAACTCTCCCCACCTTCTCTCCCCATCTCTCCCAACACCAGCTCTCTAGCAGTTTCTCCTTAGACTTTTCTCAGAAATCATCATCTCCCTTCTCCAGATGATTGATCCTGGAGATTCAGGGCTCAAGATTCAGGGCCTCGCTCTCCCCACTCCTTGTAAGAGGCCCTTCTCTGCCGTCAGGGAAGGACCATAGTTTCTGGAAGTCATTACCATTGCCATCCAGTGGGCACTGCTCTCCACTTGGACCTGAGGGCAGGTTCGAGGCTGGAGTAGGTCCTAGGAGATGCAAAAGCACGATTCACTGAACATCCCTCACAGAGCAGGTGGGGACAGAGAGGCTGTGAGAAGCACAATACGGAGATGCCGGTGGCCTGAGGCTGGCTTGCTGATACGAGTTAATTCACAGGTGTGGACATGGTTAACTGTTATGGAATGTGTCCTTTGAAAAACACCCTAGAAGGTAGGATGACTGCATGGGAGTCACAGACTGGGAGGAAGAAGGGTCAGACGTGGAAAGACACACAAGTGGGGCTGCATTTCAGAAGAAAGAAAAGCTGGTAACTTTGACCATATACTGTGTGTCAGACTTTAGGCTGGGAATTTAAAATATCTACTTCCCAGTACAGCACTAAACCCAATAACCAGCATGTAGCTGGATTTCAAAAACGTCTTAACTATTACTGGGCCATTTGGAGTGCTTTTTATTACAGAAGCAGGGATGGTGGAACTCGCAGGTCTTCAGTTTGCAGTCTCCTCCTCCAGCTGTCTTGCCGTTAGTTTGAGACCTGCCTCTACCCTTCTCTTAACATACAGAGGTATCATCAAACAAGTCTATCCTGCATAGAATCCAGATTTCAGACTAACGGGAAGACAGTGATGGGAAGTTGGATGAGTGAGGACTGGCAAATGAAAAAGGGAATAGGAAGTAGAAGGCAAGCTCAAACCCTAACTGGTAAGGCAGGAGCCTGTGTTTAGGGCTGGAGAGAGGGCCTTTCACATACCCTGGTAGATGGTCAGGGAGGAATGGTTCGGATTTATGGCTGCGTAGTCTTTCTGGATGAGTAAACTGACTTAGCTCTGAAAAATTTATCTCAAATTGCTGAACAAAGGGAGCTGCAAGCTTGAATCAGTAAATCTAACTTTGGAGGTCTAGAAGAGCAATCACTCTTGCCCTAGACATGTGAAAAATAAAAATATTGGTCCTGCAATTAGTAGATTTGAAACCTTAGGGATAAAGTGGCACTAAATGACTTTGCCACTGGTAACCATTCCTTTAAATGTGGCCAGAAGTGAATGAGGCTTGGAGTTAGAATACCCAAGTAGCCACCCACAGCAATTGCTTTCAAAACCAGCATTCATGCTTCATTGTCATTGCCAAGACAGGAAGGAGATTATCAAGGATGTAAAATCATATAGATAACCTAGAAAGTCCAATTGTCTGATTGTTCTCATCTTTTCTCTGTGAAATCCTCTACACCAGAATTGTAACCAATCTTTCTATTTTCAATGACTTTAGAGGAATCAGAAATGAGCAGTTGAAGAAAGGGCATCTTGGGGAAGCTGCTGAGATTATCTGCTTGGACTAGAATGAAAATTTGCAAAGTATTCACTACATGGCAATCAAATACCTTAGGTATTAGATGTATATTCTCTCAGTAACTCCAACCCTTACGAACATGTGAGAGACAGAGAGACAGAGAGAGAGAGAGAGAGAGAGAGAGAGAGAGAGAGAGAGAGAGAGAGAGATTCTTTATTGAATCTTAAGAGTGAGCTGGCCAAGGCTATGGAGCTAGAAAGTTGCAGGGTTGGGACCAGGCCATCACATGGTCCTTTCTGATCATAATTTCTTTCTGATGTAGAAGGTGTTTCTGTGTGTGTACATGTGTGTGTGTGTGTGTGTGTGTGTGTGTGTGTGTGTAAGATCTCTCATTTCTTCTTCTCTTTAATGAACCAGAGCTCTACTAATATGACAGAGTTGGAGGCCTTGTTCTTTTTAGTTGTATACAAGTTATAGATCATCTTTCCAACATGAAAGTCACCAATATATATCATGTGTGGTTTATAGGAATTCTTTGGTTTATGCTTCTATTCATGCTTGAATATGCATTAGTGCTGTTGTGTGCACCAATATGTGTGGCAGTGACTAGTAAGGCAGTATGTGTCTGTATATGTATGTTTTGGAAGCTGCAAGCATCCCTCCCTGTGTCCCTTTGTGTGATATATAATGAGAAGTCTCTCTTCCCACTCAATACTCAAGAGAAGAGAGTGGTTGGTCCTCCTGGGGTCTGGCTTCTCCAAGGATGGGCAGTGCCTGGAATAGGGATTCAACAGCAAAGAAACCAAAAAGAGTTACTAACCGGCTTTTCTCCAGGGTTTGAAATAAGCTAGAAGTGCAACAACAATGATCTTCACTCCAATCAGGCTCCCAAGTGGCCCAGCAATCAGCCAGATGCTGCTGGTATGGGTGGACAAGACTTGCGAACCTGAGGACAGGAAGTGGAGGGAATGACCATGGGCACTGAGTATAAAATTCAGAAATGCATCTCAGATTGGCTCAGAGAGGCAGAATGGCTGACTTTAGGAGAGCCATGTGGCCTGCAGGAACCTTGGAGATGGGAATGAAAGAGTTCAGAGGATGCCGGCATGACCTGGTGACACCATGGACCACCAGGCGGGACCCTGCCGGGTTCAGTGCATGGTCCATGCTCCATCATGCAGAGCCTGCCATGGGCCATCACTGTGCCAGGCATGGTGGGAAGTCCTAGAAGAGTGAGATCTGACCGCTGTCATGTTGTAGGGGCTCAGAGTCTGATTTGGGGACAAAACATACCATCCAAGGAAAGCTTCTTGGGTTCACTCTTCTCTTTGGAGACACTGTTCTTGGCCTCACAGGAGTAGTTCCCAGCATCTTGCTCTGACTTGACTGGGAAGAGGAGGGAGGCAGCTCCACCATGGTGGACAGTGCAGTTCCCTAGGATCTCCCCATCAAGGAAGAACAAATACAAGATTGGAGGGGAGCCCCTCTGGGCCTCACAGAGCAGCTCTACCACATCTCCCACAGCAGGGCCAGTGGCTCCATGTCGCAGAGTGAGGAGAGGACGGGACACAGGAGCTGTGATGGCATGCGGAATAGGAGAGTCAGCCTGACTATTCAGGCTCCCGTCTCCCCTAGAGGTCCTGGGTCCCTGGGGAGTCTTGTCTCCCTCTCCTACTCACCCTGCACCCTGATTTCCAGAGAGGGGCTCTGTTTCTGAACTTGGCCACCTTCAAGGGCTACTTTACACCAGTAAACCCCAGAGTCTTCCTTTTTGGCTGCTGGGATGCAGAATTCTGTGTGATGGCTTATGTTCTGTACGTGGCCATCCTTGTAGAAGGAGAAGAGGAGCCGCAAGGTTGACTTCTGGGGGTGCAGCTCTGTCTGACATCTCAGGATCACCAGGCTTCCCTCACAGGGCTCTGGAGAGGGGTCTGTGCTCAGCACAGGAGCCTGGAACAGCTCTGGGGAGAGATTAGTGCCCCGGGTGGGGGGAACCCTGATCAATGAGGTCGGGGAGGCTGAGGCGTGAGCTCCAGCACAGCCCAGGCTGCAGATCTGTGATCCAGATGGGAGACAGTGTTGTCCCCAACTCGTGAACTCTGAAAGGCACCCCACCACCCCAGCCAAGCACTTTGGGAGTTTTGAAAGTCAGAGCCAGACAGGCCCTTGGTGATCATCTTGTTTTCAGAGGGGAAGGGAGAAAGGCTGGGCTATCCCAGAACACTTTCCATGGCTCCGCACGTGTCTCTTAGGGGTGAGGGGACATTTGAACAACACCAAGCATCTCTTGGGCCCCATGTGTTAGTTCAACATCAGGGACAGCCAGAAAGAGGGGTCCTGCCTGGGGAGCTACTGACAGCTAGAGATGGGATCCTGAGTAGTGCCTACCACCACCAACCCCTCTAAGCTGGTGGCTCACCTTGGACTTGAACCTTGGTAATTGCTGAGGTTTTTCTGAAGCTGTATGTGTGAAATAGCGTCTCCTTAGTGCAGTGGTACAGCCCATTGCTTTTCTCTGTTGCTGCTCCAATGAACAGAGACTGGTTGATCTTAGAGGAAGCAAGGAATTTTTTATCTTTGTAGAATTTCACTTGGTACGGCAGTGCACTGCGTTCTCTTGTCTGGCATTGCAGAGTCAGGGGTTCTCCTTCAAACACAGGGTCTGGCTGGACTTGGAGGTTTAACTGGACTGTGAGACACAGGAACAGAGTGAGCCTGGAGCTGCAGGCCCCATCAGCCCACTCTCCTCTTTGTCCCCAGCCTAAGGTCGCTTCCTGTATATGAAGACTTCTGGATAGAACCTCACAGCTGCCTGTGTCCAGTCCTACATCCTGCACCAGGTCAGGGCAGGGCCTTGACTTCCTTTTCTTCTTCTCTCCTTCCTCTTGCTTTTCTCTGTTTATTCCTCTCCTTCCTCCTCCTCGTCTCCCTTCTCCTGTGCCTTCTCTCTAGCCTTCTTCCCTCCCACCCTCTTTTTCCTCTTTTATATTGTATTTTCTTTTACCACCTAGCCACATTTGGCAAAGTTAGGTTGATTTTATCCATTGTTTGGCTTCATTTTTCCAGACTCAGTTTTCTCTCCCTAAGATTGGCTTCTTCTCCCCCAGCTACCCCACAGTGATACTTATGTAGCCTTCACCCTGATAATAGCTGTGTCTCTGTCCATCAGACTGGGGAGGAGCCCGTGGAGGGGGTTTGTGAGAAATGCTACAGGTGGGGCATCTTGTCTCTCAGTCAGGCTTCCCGGGCCCTGCCTCCATCTTCAGCCCCAGCAGAGGGTTTCAGCTTCCACCAGATGTAGGGGGGATTTGCTCTTCCTGTCCTCATCCCTAATATGCATTTTGCACCCTGATGTGGACAAGAGAAGAGCTCCTAGGGATGCAACATCATTGGCGGGACTGCATCCTTCCCAGAGAATGGGCCTCGTTTCCCCAGCTGCTCTTTCTATCGATTTAAGTAGGAGTTTCAATTCCACCACCCACATAACAGACAATGTCCTTGGAGGTCAAGATGTTCATAGCCTAGAGATTTTTTTCTACTTGACAGAAAGTACCCTGTAGGCCCTTGGAACAAGGCTGGAGAACAGGAATAGCAGAGAAAGAAAAGAAGACTGATGGACAGACAAAGGCCTACTTCTGTGTTTAGAAAAGGGAAGGAAATGAGCCCAAGTTGGGTTGAACAGAAAATACAGGTGCTCCAGAGCCAAAGAAGAGAGGGGACACAGGCTCTTTTGAGGGACTAAAAGGAAGGCCCGGAGTCACTCTGTTGAGGTTCAACTCGCCCTCGGACCAACCCTAGCCTTAGCCAATGGAGCTGCAGGTTTCACCTCTTCTTAGACGTTAACCAAGAATCCTAAGGAAGGAGACCAGAGTGTCGCTGCTGGGAGACCTAAGGACACTATCTCCATCCATTAAATATTGGCCCAGAGACACACTCAGAGTCAGAAGATGTGGAAAGACTTACCGTGTGTCCCAACACAGGAAACTGCAAGAGAACAAAGTGATTTGTTTTGATTAAGTAGTAGAAAGAACTTTCACATTGGGATGAACTTTCATACTTGTCTGTCACTTCAGTTGGTGTTTACACCCAGCGGGCAAGCCAACCACCCAGAAACCTAGCCACTCAACTATCTAACTACTCACCCACCTAACCACCTAGCCAACCAACCACTCACCCATTTAAGTAATCAATTTTTATGATGGACCCACTTCCTGATATCCTCTGCCCTATCGTGGTTCAAATGTTGCCACCTCAGACAGGTTTTTCCTGGGACTACAATCAAAAGAATTCTCTATATCCCGTCATCATAAGAACACTAATTATTTGAACTTATCTTATTCATTTAATTTTCAAGATGTTATCACCTATCTTCCTCTGTTTAGAATTAGAATAAACAGGGATTATGTTTTAAAAACTTTTTTTAACTTATTTTTTGTACTAAAGATTGAGTGCAAGCCCTTCACACTGAACTATAGCTCCATTCCTATTTAAATTCTTAGTTAGGCTCTTGCTAATTTGCCCAGACTAGGCTCAAACTTGTGATCCTTCTGCTTCAGCCTCTCAGAGTGCTGACATGATAGGTATGCCCAGCATGCCTGGCTGGATTCTGTTTATCTTACCCACTGCTGTGTTCCTTATGTGTAGGACCTGTGCATGGAACATTGTCTGTGTTCCCTAAGCATTTGTTGAATAAGTGCATGCATGCTTTCCTTTGCATACAGTTGTTTGGGGCAGGGATCAAAAAGCAGAAGACTTAGGACTAGACTGTTTTACCAACATGCCCAAGGGCTCACCTCCTATACATATAGAAGAGCCCCTATAGCAGGGTCTGGTCCCAGTTTCTATGGTTCAATATGTCCATAGAGCTCTGGGGAAATAGAACGTGGCTGCGATCAGACTGTGAAGGCCAAGTTCCTTAGCTACGTAATCAAGCACATGGCATACAGGCAGCTCAGACAAATGAGAGAGCCACAAATAAGTGACATGCATCACACACTATGCTGGCACCTGCACAGACTACATCAAGGCTTTAGAGGATCATGAATTCTCTAAGGAATAAATAACCCTAAATAGAGGGGCATAGGTGAACATGAAGTAGTACCAGCATAGTTTGTACTTCTGGGCAGGGGATGCAGCCACGAAAGGTTGGAGGAAGAAGTGCCGTCAAGTTCAGCTAGTCTTCCCACACACTGATTTGTGTATTTCATTGATGACATGTCTGCAGGGAACACTGAGAAACACAGGCATGGCCCCAGGAGAGGTGGGTGAAGCACCCTCTCAGGGCACACATTTGTCACCTTCGGTCACATGCTGCCACCCTGGTTGCCCACCATATTTTGGACATAAATGAGGCTTTCAGCTTGATCTTCTACTCACCTCAGTTATAATTTCTCCAGTGTGAAGAGAACTATGAGAGTCTATTTCTTATTATCCCTCTTACCCATCCATTTCCTCCACCCTTCCCATCTATGAGCTGGTTGTAGCAGCAAACAGGCAAGATTCACAAGCAGAGGACCCTGCACTGGACTCATGAATCTGCCTCTTTCTGTGTGAACTTGGAACTGTCTAAATCCGAGAGCCTCCAATTCCTCGTTCTGTCATATCACATAATGGGAATGGTAGTCATATTATTTTTATAGGGTGATTGTGAAGGTTACATTGCCCCACTGACTGGAAAAGTGGTTACTACATTAACTGAAAGCGGAAAGGCCTGACCTCAGAGTGACTGAGATCTCACTCTGTAGTTATGTCTCCGCCACCTTTCCCTCCTCCCCGGAAAAGGATCTTGCGGCTACAAAGTGCTAAACAAACAAGGCTGGGGTACAGTGGCCCACGCTAAGAGAGAAGACATCTAGAGGCCATAGAGCCACTTCAGATTAGTTTAGATCTTGAAGTCCCAATGACTTGCTGTCCCGTGGTACTGCAGGGCCTTGGATTTGTAATTGCAGAATCACCCTTTGTGATCAGAAGGCAGCCAACTGGAGATGTGCAGGGGGAAGGCCCAGCAGTCTCACTTATGGAGCCTGAAGATGAGGTGAAAATGTGATAAGTTGCATCACTGAGCTCCAAATTGTGGAGGCAGCAGCCCCTTGAGCTCTGCACTAGTCAGTCACCTTGGGAGGGAGAAGAAAGTCCAACTCCTGCCACACAGATAAAGCGCATCAGGATGAGAACAGGGTCTGGAAAATATTTTCTATTAGATTTGCTGAGGCAGTGGGAGGTATTTGTCTGAGAAAGTTGCACAATCCTTTGGTGGGCAAAACTTAAAAGTAGGGATGGACTTATTCTGAGATACTTCCTTCATAGGACAGAAATGAAACCAATTCATGGGAATTAGAGGGACCAAGGGTGGAGATTTTAGCTCAGTATGAAGCAGTTCCAGCAGTCCAATATGCCCAGTTGCGCTCTCCCTTGGTAGAACACATTGCTTGGCCAAGTGTGGCTGCCACATTGCTGGGAGGATTGTGTGGAGACCCCATGCCACTGTGTGAATATGTGGGACATGGGCTCAGAGGATGAGGGAGGCTGGCTAGTACTAGGCTCGCAAGAAAAGTAAAGATCATCAATGTACCTCTTTAGTGTTTGGACATCATCAACAGGTTTAATACCAACGCTCCTAGCCTGCTGGGTTCCTGAGAGCCAACAAGAGTCCTGTCCACCAATTACTGTGACCACGCCCTGCTGGGCATTTAAAATGAATCATTATGTTCTCATTTTGCCTAATGAGAGTCCAGTTTCATCCAGACTAGTGGTAGAGCAGAAGAGTGGAAAAAGCAAGGGGTTTAATATATGATGGATTTGAATTTGCCTCTCTGTTCTGTTCTAGTTAGCAGAGTAATTCCAGGAGACTTTCTTAATCTTTTTGAACCTCAGTTTTCTCCTCCGTTAAATAGGAATAAAATAACTGCCCTATAATGTTCTAAAACTTAGAGGAGATGCACACACTAAAAGGTAGAAGTTTTTTTTTTTTTTTTTTCCAATTTTCACTCTGTTCACATCGGAGAGGAAATAACGGCTCTGCACTTACGGTAACTGTTTCTAACCTAACTCTGGGGTATGCATTTTAAGCTGTTTTTTGGGTCACTGAGCATCAAGTACAACTTGAAAATGCCTACATTAACATTGTGTCTGTTCCTCTTTCCTGCTTTGCTATCTGGACCTTGGGTTCAAAAATGTGATGTTCTTAGACTTTATCTAGACAAGTCGGAGGGCAGTTACTTTCACAAGGTCAGGCAGCTTGCCCTTGGGACCTTTCCATTGGAGTCCAGCCAGGCACTGCACCATCCTGACCCTGTGTAATGTGAACATTAGATCTTTTCACTTGTTCAATGCCCATTTGTAGGAGGCACAGAGTGACACATTAATGTAGGAATGGGAGAAACATATAAGGGCATAGGCATTTTCCTTACAGTCTTGAATTCTTACAAACTCTGTCCAGGAAGAGATCATACTGAGGGACAGTTTTGTTCTTCTGGTTCCATGAAAACAACTAGCAAACAAACAAGCAAACAACTGAACCAACTTAAAAAAAAAAATAGATCAACTCAGAAGTTGTTAACAGAAATAAATATATGTGTACATAGTGTCTTGTAGGTGTTGTGTGGTGACCCTGGCTGAGACTGAGCTGAGCCTAGGGGAGCCAAGAGACCCTCCCCACTGCAACCATTCACCACTGGACCACATTCTTCCGTAGTCCCCATGACTGGCCGCATGGGAAGAGATAGAGAGAAGAGAGCGACAGGGATCGGAGAGAACAGATTGGACTCTGTGAACCAGCCCCAAGGACCAGTCAGAACCCTAACCCCAAGTCTCCCAAAGGGGAGAGAATGTGGGCAGAAGAGAATGCTCAATTTGAAGAAAGCTTTGTATATTCAGTACCTAAGCCCACTGATCAAATGAGAAGTCTGGCCATTGTTAAAAGGTTCTAAGAAAACACTGAGTTTTCACAAAAACACATTCCCACCTTCTGTTGCTGAACATAATGCACAGAACTTCTGTCCCTGTCTCTCTGATCTGTTCTTCGATCCCCCCAACAGCCTCTTTTCCCTTCGTAACTTTGTGTTGCCTTTTGAGACAGCCCTGATGATTATTTTAATCTGATTTCAATACTGTTGGGTAAGAAGGAGGCCTTGGGATGTGATTTTCTGTTTCCTTAGTTTATCTCTGACACATAGAGAAACTGTTCTGCTCAGAACCCAGGCAGATGGGATAGTAAACAGAAAGGGGTCCCCCAAGCCCCTGGTGCCCACGAACCCCAAGTGTGCACAGGTGCATGCACTTTTCTCAAGCACTAGTCACAAACTCAGTGGAATTGGGAAATTTTGTGTCTGGGGAATCAATTACAGACCTTAGCGTCCTGGGAGGAGATACCTGTGACCAGTGACTTACCAAAGAGCAGCAGAGCCATCCAGCGCAGCATGGTGCCTGTCCTGGTGCCCGACAGGAGCTGCAAGCCGAGGGGAAGCTGTGGGGAGAGCACATCAGCCTCAGTCTCTGGGTGAGCAGGTGGCCCCCTGATAGAAGCATGTGTGTGGGTGTGTGTGTGTGGTGTTATGGCTTGATAGTCTAAATAAAGGAAGTGGGGAAATTCGAAAAGCTCAAATTGTTATTTCCACATGGTCTAAGTATATTATACACATTTATTTTATTAAACATGAGGTACAAAAGAGCCAGGCAAATCACTTTCTGACACTCTGTAGCTTCCAAAACCCTTCGCCAGGGAGCTAGGATAGGACATGGCTTTGGGACATCCCTGTTAGAAAGATCCAGAGACTTCTAGAATGTGGTCTCAGCCTCTTTTGGCCTGGGAGATAGCACAGCACTAAGCTCGTGTACCCCAGCCCACACTGGGAGATCTGTGGTTCTCTGAGGTCCCCCTTGCTGTATTAGGATCTGGGATGTCCCCAAAGGCCCATGGATTCAATGCTTGGTCTCCTTCTTGTGGTGCTACTTGGACATGGTGAGACCTTTAAAAGGTGGAGCCTGGTGGGGATGGGACGTCAGGTCTCTGGGAGTGTGCCCCAATGGGAACTGTGGGGCCCTGGTCTTTTCCTTGGCTTCCCAGGTGTCATGAGGGGACAGCTTTCTCCACTGAGTTCCCTGCCATGACGTGCTACCTTACCTGCCACAGGCCCCCTGATCCATACGAACACTTTACAAAGTGACCTGGCCCAATATGCATCCCTGTAAGACATGGATGCCAGATGATCCACCGGTTTTCTGAAAATCAGTTGAACAGAAACATGGATGGTCATTAAAAAAACGTGTGAGTGTTTGTAGCAGCATTATCTGTAATAGATAAAAAATAAAAACTACCCAAGGGTCTCTCCCTTGGGTAATGGAGTCACATATCTCCATTATTTCTGAAGACAGAACATAAAACATGAATTTTTTTTTTGCTGGTACTACAGACATCCCAGGCCTTTATAATTTTTTCTTATTTTGAGGCAGGATCTTGCTAAGTTGTTAAATTGCCCATGCAGGACTCATCATGTGATCCTACTGCCTCAGCCTCCCAGGGAATTACAGCCTTACACTAGAACATGCAAATCTAAGATGAAACATAGTTTGGTAAAATACTAGGAAGTACTTTCTGACCATAATGTTTTCCCCACAAATCATTAAACCAGAAGTACCACGTAGCCTGGGAAGAATTTAATGTACTGGTTGCTGAAGGCAGGCATGAAGAGGGTGAGTGTTTTCTTTCCTAGAGTCTCTGACTCACGGGGCTAAGGAAGCTGATTTGACACTACCAGGAGATTCTTTGGTGATTTGGTTGCTCTGGATAGAAGTAAAAGTGGTGAAGAAGTAAGGTAGGATATTTTGGCATAGGGACAGCCAGAACGAGACTGGGCAAAATACTATGAGTGTGCACTGCGTTGGAGCAGGGGCTTCGGCTCAGTGGGGTTTCAGCTGAAGGAGTCGGTGAGATGGGAAGAGGAGCCAAGCTGTTTGCCAAACAAAGAGAACAGCAACTTTTTATTGATTTACTGGGACGGGCTAAAGTCTGGTAAGTTTCCTCTGATTGAGAACACAATTCCAAAAGATGTTTTGTCTTGTGCAAGACTTGGGTCACCAGGTAGTCATGGTCCCCTTGTTCCGGAGGCCGTTGGATCTTTGTGCAGTTAGAGCCATGATCCTGCACAAGACATCCGGGTCTTGAGGTTCAGTTCTACCCTTATGATAGGGTTGAAAGGAATTCAGGTGCTTGAGTGGCTGTTGCCATTAAAGAAGCACAAAGGATGGAGTCAGAAAAAGAGAAAAAAGAGAAAGAAAAAGAAAATGCACGCAAATCCAATTGGACAATTGACACGTCTATATGAGAAGCTGTGTGTAAGATTATACCCAAAGGTTAAGACAGGAAAGGGAACAGATACGCTATGAAAACGGAGATGCTGAGGTGTTTATGCCATGTCAGTCACCCGTGAGACATCTGTGGGCCCAAGCAAGGAGTTAGCGTTCTCAACAGAAATGTCCTTAAGGTTCATGAGGAGTAACCCAGGCAACCATTGTATTATAACACCTCAGAGGTGTTAACTACACAGCAAAGCTAGTAGGAAACTGAATTCTAAAATTAATGATCTTTAAGTCTGGTATGACCAAGGGAAACTAGACAGTTTGTTTGGATTTTTGTTCAGTAACAATTCCCTCATTTCGTGTAAACTTTCTGCTTTGGTGGTTTTATCCGTGTCTCATGATGAAACTGTTGAAAAGAGAACAGCCATAGAGAAACACACTGTGCTACAACAGGTATTAGTTTACTGTGGCTAAGGGTTTATTTTGTTGTCTCTTTTGTCTTACCACAGGGTCCCTAACTATCTTGGGAATTAGATATCTTTTCTACTTACCTTGACATGTCTGTATTTTCCTGCCAACAGATACCCCGATTTGAGTTGTCTCCAGCTTTGTGAAGCCACAGGTCTAGGGGTGGGGTCGAGGCTTTGCTGTTAGCAGCAGCTGAGGCAAAGGACAGAAGGAGGCAACCACAAATGATTTAGTGTGCAAACGCCTCTGATGGTTTGCACACAGAGCTTCTGAAACTCTGGCCCTGGTAGCATCTACCGTCACTGGGTTCCAGCAGCTGAGAGTGTGAACAGCAGTGAGACATCTCCCTCTTCCCCTGCAGGGTGCGATGCCGCTGCGGCTTCAGAGGTGAGTGAAATGGCTGTTGGAGCTGAACTTGCTACACACCATTCCCTTGGGGAGGAAGGGGCCCTGGGGAGCAGCAGTGGAGCTGATGTCCAGGTTAGGAACCTTCCAGGACCCATGCTGACACTTAGTCAAGACTGAAATGGGTTAGAAAAGGAACAAAAATAGGGAATTGGGGGGCAGGGGGCTGTTGAGGAGGTGGGAGGATGATAGAGTAGGAATCTTTACCCGGAAGAGGCTGGAAGCCCAGGTGACCTCATTACTCATGGTCACTGTGAAGGCAGCAACTATCAGGGTCAGTGGCGACTGGGGAATGAGAAGGGTCAGCTCAATGCTCAGGTAAGGGGAACCCGGGAGAGCTGGATGAGGAGAAGTTCTGGGCGTCGAGGCAGCATGGTGGGCATGGAGCCGACCACCTGAGCTTGAACCCTCACTCTGAATAGTAATCTGATTAGGGTACTTAGCTAGGTTTTTAAAACTTTCTGTGCTCCAGGGCCCTAAAAGATTATATGTCTGGGCTGGGGACATAGCTCAGTGGCACAAGTGTCTACCTGGCAAGCGTGAGGTCGTGAGCTCAATCCCTGGTACAAAAAACCCCCCCAAAACAAAGAAAAACAAAAACCCCCAGAAACCCCAAAAAACCCCCAACCCCCCAAAAAGATTATATGTCTATATATATTTTCATATATATATATATATAATATACATATAGTTTATCAAAAAGAACTGTTTGTGCTTTCATTGATTGTTTGATCATTCTTTTCATGCCTGTATTTTGCAATCTGAACAACTACTTTGAAGATAACAACATGCAATATATTAACCAGTGTTAATCTCCCATTATTTTGTTTTGAAATTGTATATCATAGTTTTTATTCTTTTTTAAAAAATAAAAATAACAGCAACAACAAAAAGGTTAAATTATTTACCTGCATCATAGGGTTGTGATGAAGGTTAAATGAGATAAAAACGTAGCACCATAGGCAGTGCTGTCTTCTGGAACTCTCCACGATGACAGAAATGTTCTCCGCATGTCCACTTTAGTAACTCCTGGCTGCTGTGGCTACTGAGCCCTTGAAATTGGCTAGCAAGAATGAGGGCCTGCAGTTCCAATTACTTTTGTTTTAATTAGTTTAGATTTAAACACTGCATGACCCAGAGACTGCCTTGTTGGCTGTCATAGGAGTCTTGCCAGGCAAGTAGGACGTGCTTGAGGAAAAAAGCTAAGCCACTGCCATAAGGAACAGTGAGCCGGGGAAGCTTCCCACTCCAGAACCTGCCTCTCAACCTGAACTTGGATAGGCGAAGCCGTTTGGGCAAAGGCACTCAGCATACAGCCTGCTGCGACTGGGGGCACCTCGCTTGCAGGAAGTAGAGGTTCAAGGAAGGGCCTGAGACCACTTCTGAGTTTGGTTCAAAGGACAGAACAAATTGACAAAGTACACCAAAAACTTAGAGTTTAGGACCGGAGCTGAAAGGCCAGCAGTAGGGCGAAGATGGAACTGGACTGGGAAGGTAGTTCTGAGCCTGGCCTGCAGGGGCAGGAATCCTTTTTGTTTTTTTTTTTTAAACAGAAGAAAAGTAAGACACTAAAGTAAAACAATTTCACAACCAGCCAATAGGAGAGTAACAATAATCAACACATTGCATATTGCTATATTCGCAGCAGTTGTTTAGGGTATAAGATAGAGACATGAAACATTGTTCAGAAAATTTTTAGCACAAAACTTATGCCTCAGTGAATCAAGAGAAACCAACTGTATGATTATCTTTTTTGTTATGATTGCTGTATTATTTTTGAATAAACATTTCCCATTAAAAATGAAATCTAAGGATGACCCTGTGAAAACTACTTTTCACTCAAAATTCTTGTTCTTTAACTATCTTAACTAATTTTTTATATACATAGATTTTCTTTCAGTTCATCACACAAGTGCAACAATGCGATGGTTACATATGTGTGACTTATTTAGTTCACTGAGAAGTATATTTTCAATACTCATCAGTTTAAGAGTGAAAATGTCTAGTTTATCATTCTTTACAGCTGAGTAGTATTCCATTATATAGAAATACCACATCTTTTTGGTCCATTCCTCAGTTGAGGGGCATTTAGATTGTTTCCAAGATCTAGCTATTATGAACTGGGCAGCTAGCTATAAACATAAGTGCACATGTATTGCTGTGGTAAGATGTTTTTAATTCTTTTGGGAAGATACCCAGAAGGGGAATAGCTGGGTCAAATGGGACCTCCAATCCTAGCTTTTTGAGGAATCTTCACACTGACTTTCACAGTGGTTGCACCAGCCTGCATTCCCACCAACAGTGGAGAAGGGTTCCTTTTTGTCCGCAGCCCCTCCAGCATTTGTTATTGGTTGACTTCTTAATACTAGCTGTTCTTTCTGGGGTGAGGCGTAATTTCAGTGTTACTTTCATTTGCATCTTTCAAATGGCCAGTGCTGCTGAACATTTTTTCACGTATTTATTTGCTGTTTGTACTTCTTCATTTGAGAAGTGTGTGTTCATCTCAGATGACCATTTTTGGATTGGGTCTTTAAATCTTGGAGGACTCATTTTTTAAAGTTCTTTATACATTCTCGATATTAATCCTTTATCTGAGGGACAGTTGGCAAACATTTTCTCCTAGATCAGGAATCCTTCTGAAGCATCTGGCCATCACCCTCATTCTCTTCCCTGCCCCTTCCTTTTCTTCTAGAAAGCAGTTGGAGGGAGTCTGGAAGGACCCATGGAAAAATTTGTGTCAGGTCTACAGCGCCCTCTTGTGGCTACAGGAGCAACAACCACCCTAAGGAGGGACTCTTCATATGGACCTCTATGTCGCCATTCAACCACTAACCCTTCCTTTCCTAGATCCATCACTTCATCCATCCTCCCCACAATGAATTTCTCATAAAACCTCTTCTCTATGACCGCTCCATCCTTGCCTCCATGATTTCCGGAAAAGACAGGTATATGCTATAGTCTTTGTGTTTCTTGAGGCCTTTCCCTCACGTCTCCACGAGTCTATTTGTCACAGTGTCTTATATTTGCTTTATTGTCTTTCTCTAGTCTTCAAAGGAAAGGATAAAATCTAACTCATCTTTGAATAGCACAGCATGAGAGTCAAGATACATCAAAGTCGAGTTGTCAGGAGTTCTGGAGTCAGAAGAATAAGGGTTATAATCCTGGTTATGTGGCTTACTAGGTGGGGTACCTTGGCCAATGACTTAACCTCATTAAGCTTCAGATTTTAAATTTGTAACATGGTAATAAATGAGTGATACCCTGTAATACCCCATTATATACCCACTAATACCCAATAATATACCTAATAATGAATATTTATATTCAAATAATTATTGGGCATATTAGAATACCCAATATATCAAATAATAAATTGGAAGGTACCCAGTCTTTCTTATTGTGGAGAGGATTATGCTTTTGTAAACACAGCATCTAGTATGTTCACTGCTCCACCTAAAGTTAGATTCTTTTATACCTCATGTTCTTACCCTACCAGTGCTATTCTACCATCGTCTCTCTCATGAATTCAATCACTCCGTCTCAACTGGATCTTTCCCATAGGTGCTTCTGAAAGATGCTCAAGTCTTCTTCATCTCAAACAAATCAAACCAAGCCAGCAGTCCTTCCCTTGGTTTCCCACCCACTGTGAGGTTCCATTCCTAGTCAGTCTACACCTGTGTGCTGCAAAGGTTTCAGGTGTGACGTGGTTCTTCTCGGTCCTCAGAGCAGCTGGGTGGGGCCACACTTCCAGCCCGGAGCAGCCTCACTCAGTGACCCAGTGTTTCACTTCAGGATAAGCCTTATGTGCCACAAAGCAGAATGTTTGGGAAGCACTGGTCTGAGCTTGCTCCCCTCTTGCTCATCTCAGCCCACTCCGATGCACCTGCAGCCTGCTTCTCATCTCCAGCATAGCCACACACAGGTCTGTCTGCATTTCATGTGAACACCTGTGTGATCGTTCCTGTGTTACTGCTTTCCTTAAACAAAGCCCTCCCCGATCTCTTCTTCCCATGTTTCCCAGCAGTTGCAACCTCCCTCCTCTGGAGGCTTTGAAGGAGTTCTGGCCCCAGGCCCTTTCTCCTTCCATTCTGTGTTCTCTCACTAACCATTCTCATCTGTGCTGTGGATTAGATTACCACCTCTAATCCAGTGAATCCCAAATTTATCTTCCTAACCCAACCCAAAACCCTGAGTTTCAGATATGGCGGTGTGTGTGTGTGTGTGAGGGGCGAGGGGGGAGTGAGCCTGACTGTTTATCTCAGAGCTTCACATGGAGAGCTCCTTAAACTCAGACCCTAAAGACTGAACCCAGCCCCTGCCTCCCAACCTGCTCCTCTTCTGGTGCTTCCTGTGTAAACCGACAGGGTCACTTACTCTGATGTGCAAGTCAGAAACCTGGCTGTCGTGACTCTAATTGGCCCCATGTTTCTGATTAGCCCAGCCAGAATGTTCTCAGGAATATGACCCCTTTGCCTGCACATCCGTGTGCACTGTATTTCTGCTGTTTATTATCTGCCCCCTGCTTTCTTTTCCTGCTGGTCTGGCTAAATCTTAGCATGTCTTAGATTTCCATCTACAGAAGCCTTCCTTGTGGAAATGCTGTCCTGACCACTGTCTGGGCTAACTGCACATATATGCCCTCGTCTTAGTATTTGACACACTCCCCTGGCATCGCAACCATCTCTTGCCTGCACATTCCCTTCAGGACCGCAGGCTTCCTGAGAGCAAGGGCTATGTTTGTCTTGTTCTTTGCTGTACCTTCAATGCCTGGCAGAGGCTCTGTGTTCAACGGATGTGTGGGGTGGACTGAATTGAAGTGGATCACCTTTTTGTCCCATTTACTCATAGTAACAGTCTGGGTGATGGTCAGTCTCCTCTGTCCTCCTGCAGGTCCTCTTAGTCTCTCATTCTCTCTTCATAAATACGCTGATCACAGGATGAGACTTCTGTACATAAAGGCGGTTGGTTGATTCAGAGTTAGCCTCGTATCCATGTAATTTGGTGCCTTTATACTTTCCTTAGTGGCAGCAGGATGTCATCTCTTTCTGTGGAGGGATTTTTTTTTTTTACTTAATCTATGCAGTCCCCTTGAGCTACAACTCCATGCTCTGTCTCTATTTTTCCCATTTTAATTTTATATGCACTCCTTACATTTCTTCTTGCGTGTACCTTCCTAGGTAGCATGTTAGATTTGTTTGTTTGTTTGTTTGGTATGCTGCAGATAGCCCATCCTTGACTAAAAGTCTATGGTTACCAAAGGCAGCTTCAGAAATTTGAGAATGGCTCCAAAGAGAGGCTGAAAACCGCTGGAGGCTCATCCTTCCCTAGAGATGGTGAGAGGAAAGCATATATAATTAAAGTGATAAATTGGATTTTTTGGGTTCTCTGTTTACCACTGTCAAACATAATCTATTTCATGCAGTTATACAGAATGCATAAAATAGGTCAGAATTAATTTTCTTCAGTTTGCTTATTTTCCCCTCCAGTTCCCTGGGTAGATGTGGAACCCAGATGGAAACAGGAAGACTGTAAGCTCTGTGTATTTAGAGGAGTCGGTGGTAAAGGATTTAGTGCACTGGGCCCTGGGAGTCGGACACCCACGAGCAAGTAAACAATGACAAAAGGTAATGAGTGTCTGGGAACGGGTAGGACGAGGAGTCAGGCGGAGCAGCAGGAGAGTCCTGGCTCTGTCTGCTTTCCAAGTGCTCTGTCCTTCGGTCCTTCCTGCCACACCTCCTCCCTCAGTCTCTCCCTCTGCTGAGTTCTCTTCATCCGCATACGGACACGCACAAATATCATCCCTCGCAAACAAGCCCCTCTCTTAGGAGCATCCCATCTTTCTCCTCCATCATTCCGATGTGTCCCTCCCCACCCAGTCTTCTGTGCTCCCTATTTGTGCCTCAGTACCCCCTGAGCCCCCCACTCCACTCAACTGCTTCTGCCAGTCACAAAGCCTTCTGCACTGCTGGCTCCAACAAGGGGACAATTCTCTACCCTCCGCTTCTTTGATGGCTCAGCGGCATTGCCGACAGTTGCATGATGTCCCACTGAAACACTTTTCCTTTCTTGGTGTCCCTCACATCGCCCTGCCTTCTACCTGGCTCAGTCTGTTGGCTGGATTCTCTTTCTTTCCTGACATTCAGTGAAGGAGTGCTCAGAGTTTGGTCCTGGTTCCTTTACCCCTTGTCTACTTACACCGTCTGTCTAGTCCCGTGGCTTTAAATATCATTCTAGTGATACCCGGATTGATACCCCGTGACCTGACCCTATCTGTGCCGTGGACTTCTGGCGCTACTGTATACAGTTGACAGCAGCACTCCTCCATCTGGGTGGCTCACAAACACCTCAGACTTAGCATGTCCAAAATAAAACTCTTCACCCTTCTTCTTGCAATCAACAGTCATTTCATTGTTCCTGCCCTTCTCTCCATCATCAATTTTTCTTTTTTTCTTTTTTCTTTTCTTTTCTTTTTTTTACAGTATAGGAGATTTAACCCAAGGAGTTCTAAGATACCCCCTCCCCTCAACTTAAAAAAAAAAATTACTTTGAGGCAAGTTCTCATTCAGTTGTCAAGCCTGGCCTTGAAGCTGTGATACTGCCGCCTCAGCCTCTGAAGTTTTCTCACCTCAGAGTTTTCTCAAACTCCCTCCTGCCCCGGTTGCTCAAATAGAAACCTCAGAGTCATGCTTTTCGTTTGGTCTATTACCAAGTTCTATTGATTTCACTCTGAAATACATCTCGAATCTCCTCATCTCCCCAGCTTCCTGGAGACTCCCACATCCTCCACCGACGTCACCTGGAAGGCCTCTTGGCCTCTCTTACACGCATGCCACTGCCACGGGTGATCTTTCAGCTTTGCTAGGGCGGGGGCAGGCCCTTTCTCGCTCAGTTTTCATTTACTTCTCCCTTTCCTCGGAGGCGCTTCCCCAATCTACCACACTCCCATTCACCCTTCCCCAAACCAACGAATGAATGAAGGTATAAATAAATAATACACGAAGAATTGAAGCACATTATTAAACAATCTAGAAACTTCAGCAAGTCCATCTGGGTGGCTATCACCCAGCATTAAAATTTGATTTTCAAAGTTTTTGTTACATTTGCTTCAGGTTTTTCTTAAAGAAACACAGTGCTCTGAACCTACGGAAGCCCCAGGTACACTGTCCTAATTCTAGTCTCCTCCTCTCCTTTCCCCGAGCAGCCCCTGCATGATTCCACGCGTGTGCCCCAGCGATCCGCAGCTTGCGCCGGGTGTCCTCGCTCTGGGGCTCAGTGCATTTCCTCGGCGTGGTCTGTGAAGTGGATCTGGACCGGCAGATGTGGCTTCCGTGGTCACGTTCACTGTGGCAGTGTCAGATGTCTAACTTCAACTGTTCACCTAGTGACGGAGAGCGGCGCCAACGTCGGGAACTCCGCTGCTGAGAACATTTGTACGCATCTCCTTGGGCACTGGTGTGAGAGTTTCTCTTGGGTAAAACCGTGCAAACAATTTCTGAATAATAGAATGTGTGTCGCTTCAACTTTGCTACAGAATGCAAGATTGCTCTTTAAAATGGTTGAACAAAGTCCTTCTCGAGGGCTACGTGGGGGAACTTCCCCCAGCTTCACTCTCTTCCCACGGAATGAACTCCTCTGCTCTGGCCACCAGGGGGCGCCAGGCAGCACGCGGGACCTCTCCTCTGCTCTTAGTGGTCGCAGCCCCTGGCCAGTAGGCGGGTATCAGGATGCCAAATGCTCATAGAATGTACAATTGTCCCACACCCCCGGGTCGCTGAGAGTTGAAGGTCTAATCTTCCTGTCCCTTTTTTTTTTTTTTTTGCGGCACCGGGGATCGAACTCACAATCTCGCGCCTGCCAGACAGGCACTTAAGCCACTGAGCCAAACTCCCAGCCCTAGTTTCTTAAGGCAGGGACGCACTATGTAGCTCAGGCCGAGCTTGCATTTGTGTTGTAGCCTAAGCCGGGCCTCGAACTCACAACGCTCCGCCTACCTCAGCCTCCCGAGTGCTGGGATTGAAGGCGTGTGCCACCACGCCCGGTTTTTTATAACATTTGAAAGCAGTGCAAAACAAAAATTCGCTCATCTTGAACGAAAACGCAAAAGGTCTTCCTTTGCTAAAATGAACATCTACGTATATGCTTGAAATTCGAAATATACAAAGCTAACATTTTCCTTTCACATATCTATTTGCTGTGGATGTTTCCTTTAAGATATAAAGCAGTTCTCACTGGTCGTTTCCCACCCTGTCTTCTGGGAGGCAGCTGAGATTCTGAGTTTGGTGGGTGTTCAAACTACTTATTTTTATAGCATGTATAACTCTCCATAAACAACTCATAGTCCTGTTTGTTTTTATTCTGTATTTAATATTCTGCAAGTTTCTTTCCTACCTACCCAGTGTTGTTTCCAAAACACATCTATATTGATGCTAGTATCTCCAGTGCCCTATTTTCTTATTCTCCTAAAAATACGTTTTTAGATTGTTCTCAGTTTCTGGCTATTTAAACAATGGTGCATGTATATTCTACGAGGTTAAAATTCTTTGCCTCTTGGTTATCTCAATGATTAGGTGCTCAGTAAATATGTACTGAGTAAATGAATAAATAAACAACTTTATACATGTCTCTAAGTTGCTCAAATGCAGGATTCTCTCTCTCTCTCTCTCTCTCTCTCTATATATATATATATATATATATATATATGTATATATATATAGACTTTATCCTCCACATCTGTTTTACTAACTACAAATCTCCAGCACTTTGATAATTTTGCTTTCCCCTTACCTTTAGTATTTTGAGATTTGGTGCCTATTCAGTACTGCCGTGTATAAAATCATACCTTATCATTGTTTTAATTTGTGTTTGTCTAATTCCTTTCTGATTTTCCTCACCTAAGATTCCTCTGGATTTCCTTGTGGCTTCTAGGTTAGCAGGTGAGCAGAGATGGTTAGGGTGGGTGGTGGGGCACTCTAAGGACTCCTGCACACACTCCTCGCCTCTCTTCTTCCTTGGAGGGATTTGAAAGCACATGCCAGGGTGGTTCCCAGTGTGAAGAACACAGCATGAGGAGCCAGCATCACCCTTCCCTCCGGGTCCCACTCTGGGTTCTTAAGCCCTTTGTTGTGGGGTGGGGCAGGCTCATGAGTGCCCACACTGGTCTGTTATTCTTTAGGTCTTCAGTTGGAGACTGCCAACCGGGAGAGCTCTACGTTTGGGGGCTCTGGTGTTTGCAGCTGCCTTGATTCCTCCAGAGATCCTGTGTATAACCTTCAGGCAAGTTGCCTTTGGTGTCCCCCACATGCCTCCACTTACAGGAAGACACAGCACTCGGTCTGGTTGGCGCCGCTACACTTGGTAGTTGACCACTATTTGGAGAAAACAGGTTTGAAGGTAAGGGGGGAGATGTAATGGCAGAGGGGGTGGAAGTGGGCAGGGAAACTGAGGTAGAAGGCTTAGATAATCAGGATATGCCCTGGCCATAGGACAACAGCGAGGGATACTGGAGTACTGGACTGAGCCCAGCACCAGGGGTCACTGCCCCTGAGGACATTTGAATCCGGCCAACTGGGGTATGGCAATGGCCTGATTTAAAATGTGACACCAGTGAATCAGGCAAAACCGTGGGTGTGCAGAAGTCAGTGCCAGCTGCCATCTGACAGACAGATATTTCTGGCACGTAGAGATGACACTCATTTGAGATCCCTTCCTATTTGAAAAGCATTAAAAAATCATAACTTGCAAGCCCAGAGGGTGAGCACTCTGACTTAACAACCCTTTGACTTTCTTTTGCAAAGCATTAAAGTCATTAACTTCCAGCAAGAGGGAAAAGCAGGTTCTTACTTAAACTCTTATCTTCTGAAAAGTCTTAAACCAGCAACAGTGAGGCCTCATTACTCTTTGACAACGTGAAATCGTAAAGCACCATACAGCTGCTAAGTAATGGGGCCATTCCGTCAGAATGTAGTTTAAGAAAAATTGGACTTAGTGACATGTCCTTTACTCAGAAAACTGGGGCGGTTCTGCGGTGTTGATCAGAAATGGTCCTTCTGCTTTGGTGTGAGTTTCTGCTGCCCTTTCACTACCTACCATGTGTTCTCTGCTGCCCACTGGATGACATTACTTCATCTATGCCATCCGATTCCCCTGTCTTTCCCTCCCCTCACTGACACCCACTCATCCTACCCACCTCTTGGAGGGACTCTGCTCCTGGCACATACTATTGATATTTCAAATATCACCAAACATTTCTATAGCTCTTTAGGATATCCAACTATGCCAGCCATGTCTCTGTGAAAGGTTCAACTTTCTGAGTTTCATCAGGCTCACTCCTCTCACATCTTTAGTATTATAGCATTGCTTAGTTATGCACAGTGTATTTTCCAGTGGTATGCATCCATCTTTGCATTTGCACTTAAGAGTACATGTGTGTCACATACTCCTCCACGAGCTTATACATCTACTAGCTTATTTTCTTACCTCTTTTTCATTTTCCTGAAGCCAACCAGGTATGTGACAGCCCATCAGTTGCTCTATTTTTAATTGAGCATCCATGTGCCAGAAGTTGTGCTAGGTGCTAGAGGAAGACACAGAGCCCTCAGACTCTGGCAGGAGAGACAGATATGAAATAACTGAATGAGTCATCCTAGGCGATCAAGGATGATGCTGCGGGAATATGTGTGGGGAACTAATGGAAAACTTTCTCTGAGGAAGTGATATGTATATTGAGACTACAAGGTGTTAGTATGACCTGGGATCTAGGCAAAAAAACAGAAACAAAAACTGAGGAACAAAGCATGCCAAGCAAAGGGAGTAACAGGTGTCCAGACTGTCACATGAGAGAATGGACAGTATCTGGCATTGTGCAGTAAAGGTGGACTCAGCAGGTTGGGTTGCCCTGCACAGTGACCAGCTCGTGACAGATGACCTCTGAACCCTTAGTATATCTTGCCCAGTGAATGTGCATATCTAAGAGCTTGGGCCAGCCAGATTGTTCATGCTAACAACATGGTCTGTGGGGGAACACCTGCTTTTTCATGCCTAGGCTTCTTTGAACCATGCTGTTAGAATCTGACCTCTGCTGGGGCTGGAAACTGAGTGGTTAAGGTTGGTCAGACACATGCTGGATACTCACGTGACTGACCCTAAATAAGAACTCTGGGCAGTGAGGTTCAGGGGCACATCTTTGGCTGGCAGTATTTTGTATGTGTTGTCATGCATTGTTGCTGGGAGAGTTGAGCACTATGTGACTGCTCTGGGAGTGGAAAAGTGGAAGCTTGTGCCTCCCTTCTAGAATCTTTCCTATGTGTCTTTCTCCTTTCCAGATTTTAGTTTGTATTCTTTTACTGCAAAAAACACCATATACAAGACTTGAACAGCTTGTGTGAGTTTGATGAGTTCTTCTATGAATCACCCAAATGAGAGTGGTCTTGAGGACCCCAACATAGATAGGGAAGAGAGGACAAAGACTGTAGAAACAGGAGCATCTGAATGAGGGAGGAGATGAAAGAATTGGATTCCTTAGCTCCTTATACATCATTGTTAAGAATGGCATGGTCTTGCCTCTCTGACTGACCCCAGTGTGGCTACTTTATAAAATTCTACTGTGGTCCCAGCTAGATCTCATGCAAGATACCTACAGAAAATACACAAATCACATAATTTTCTTGGGATGGAGGAGCCCATGGGCACATAAAACCTACTGGAGGAGATAGGCAGTGTCACTCACGGGATGGCTGCCCTAATTGCCATTTTCCCATAGCATCAGCTTGGATTTGGGGTAGAGTCACTACTTAACATATATCAGTAAAGAAGAGATGGTGTGTCTATTGTTAAAACTGAGAGAAACATCCCAGAACGGTTTGCCATACTGAAGTGCTGCATACTGAAAATTCATAGTGGGGTGACATCCCTCATTTGTTTCTTGATCTCATATGCATGGGGATAGACTAAGTCAAGGGAAAAGCAGGATGACAGTGGGTCAAGCAACTTAAGTAATTGCACAAAGGATCCAGTTATCAAGGCTGCAAATAAGTCATCAACCTCAGGCGTGGACGTGCACTGAGGCGGTGCGTGGGTGAGCATACTGCTTTCTCGAGAGCTTGCCTTGAATCCATAATAGCTCGAGAAAGCTTTAAACGTAATGGAAGATGTGCTTATATAACTCACTTCTAAATCAACCGGGGACTACATTTCTGACGGTGTTGGAGAGCTGAGAAGCCAGTCAGGGATGTAGATGGTGCCGGTAGCCGGCTCACTCCCAAGTCAGGGCTGTGCTGAGAAAGAGTTGGGCAGCATGTTTGGGAAGCTACGCAATCAGAGGGCTTCAGGGATGACCCCCTGAGTCCAGATGCCCAGATTCTGGGGAACCCAAGATGCTGTTATGTATTTTCTAATCATAAACTCATGGAAGGCAGTGTATTAATAGTTCCAAGTCAGAATGTTGCTTTACTGTGTGACTTTGGGCAAGCGATTTAAAATCTCTGTGGGTCTCAGTTTGCTCATCCATGCATTGGTTAAGGAAACAGTACTTTGTCCATAGGTTTTATTTTTTTGAGGAGTGAATGAGGTAATGTCTGTGAAGTACTTGGCCCAGTGCCTGGTATGCATTAAGGGGTCAAACAACAACAAAATCAGAAAGGGCATTACGGAATTTTTAAATAAATAATCAAATGTAAAAGGACTCTTTTCAGGGCTCCATGCCAGTTACATATGCCTAAGGACTGTCCTGCTGGTGAGGACATCTGTGTGCTCTGAATTAGGTGACAATGAATGTGACAGGATCGCACGGATGAGAGTTCGCTATTTTGGCCTTCAGTGACCAGGCTGCATGATTAAGAGCTGCATGTTGTCTTCAGCATCAGGTACAGTACAGAACAGGGTTGTTTTCTGGCCTCCTAACAAGAGCAAGGGATGGGTCACTGGAGGGCATGTGCATAAGATGGGCCCAAAGCTCAGCTCTGACAGTGAAGATAGCCTCTACTGTGTCCCTGGAGTCACACAAAGTCTGAGCGGGTGTAAGTTTGCTCAAAGAAATAAGAGCTCTGGGTTCATGAGATGACTTGGGTTTTTGTCCCAGCTTCTTCAATAAAAGAGTGATTTCTGGTATGTTATTCATCTCTGTAAATCATTTCCTTATCTATAAAAAGGAGGAAATATCTGACTAACCAAATTGTAAAGGCTAAGCCAATACAAACCAATGTAGGAGGTATAATCAACAACTATGAGTATTTAAAAATGATTATGGGAGAAGGCACATCACCATTAATTTTCCTCAATAACCCTCTCATCCAACACACTTAATCTCATCATGCTTGCCACTTCCTGAAGCAGTTCTGGAAATTCTCTTCAAAGAATGTCTTTAGTTGTGCTATTGTGGCTTCTTTAATGTCTCAAACTGATTTAAAACATTTACCTTTCATGATCATTTTGATTTTCGAGAAGAGCCTAAGTTGCACTGTGCCAGATTCTGTGAACATGTGGATGAGGACACTGTAGTTTTTCTGAGCCTGCCTTTCGGCTGGACGGCACCTGACAGCAGTATTCATCTTTTTTTTTTTTTTTGGTGGCACCAGGTATTGAACTCATAATCTCACGCCTGCCAGACAGGTGCTTAAGTCACTGAGCCAAATTCCCAGCCCTAGTATTTTGAGGCAGGGTCGCACTATGTAGCTCAGGCCAGCCTTGCGCTCGCGTTGTAGCCCGAGCCGGCCTCGAACTTACAACGCTCCTCCTACCTCAGCCTCCCGAGTGCTGGGATTAAAGGCGTGCACCACCACGTCCAGCTCATTCATCATATTTTTGATCATAACCTTGTAGACATACAAAAGTCAACTCATCCAGAGTTGCTTCAGAAAGTGGCAAGAATGATAGGACAAATGTATTTAAAACAAGGGGGAGTATTTTGACTGGGTTAATGGCAGTGTGTCTCTTTCTGTGATAAATCTTTAAAAAAACTTTAAAAATTCACCATATGTTTTAATCACCCCTTGTATGTAAATCCAACCACATGGTAAGCACTTCATAAATAACGGCAATAGGATCACATAAGCAACCACGGGACAATTGTGACTAAGTATGAAATGCATCAGTGGTGACTGCCACTGTTTTGTGACAACAGTCTTGTGAGATCATATTACTTTCCTTCCTAGAAAGAATGTTGAGATGCAGAGAGCAGGAGTTTTGATTTGAAGCCTGGAAAATGAATGAAGTTTTTTTTCTGGGAAAGGGTTTATGGTTTGGATCAATTTCCCACCCAGGTAACATGCTCATCATTACCCTGAGGAGAGCTGATCTTGGGGTTAGTGGGTGGAGCAAACAAGAGAATGTACACAAGGAGCAGACCTTGTCAGCTGGGGGGAGCTCAGTGATGAGCCCCTCGTGGACAGGATCCCTTCATGCTATGAGTGGTCCTAAGGGTGCTGACTGAGGCTTGTTGTAAGGAAGGTGTGGGGCGCTTTCTGCAGTGAGAAGCTGTGTGCTGGGGCAAACAGCCTGTCTGCCATGGAACCTACAACCCAGAGAGCACAAGGACCCCAGGAGAACATCCCGCAGGGGACATCAAGGTGGGAGAACCAGGCTAGGGGAGAATCTTCTCAAAGTGGAGTGTCGCTGGTTCTATCCCAGCCTGACTCCACTTATTTCTACATCTGAACACTTTTCTGGGAGAGGAACCCAAGAGGTGATTAGTGAAGACCCCAGAGGATGTGGTTTCTGGGTAGGAAAGCCTCTGTTCAGCAGAGCCCTGATCATGTACCACAGCAGATACACAATGGAACTTTAAGAGCACAGTGTGGAAGCAGTTGTTGCTGGAGCCATGCTCAACAGAAACTCATTGAAAGGAGAACACTCGTGGATAGAGAAAGTTAGGGATGTCTCCTGCCATCTTGGAAACCTTTCTCTTTACTAAGATGTGTGCATCCCCGTCTGTTCCCTCCTCTACTCCCATGGGAAATGAAAGCTGATGATGGCAGCTGCTGCCTGTTGGTCAGATGCAGTGGTTCTCAACTGGAATAGATTTTGTTCACCACAAGTGACATTTGGCACTATTTAGAGATATCTTTGGTTGCCACAACTGGGGGCGGTGTGTATGTGTGTTACTGGCATCTAGTGGGGTGCTGGGAAACACCCTGCAGTGCACAGGACAGCCCCAAGTACTGTCCTGTACAGGGGTACTGAGGCTGGGAAGCCTGGTCTGATGCAGTCCAAAGGTGCCTTTTCAATGGAGGAAGTTTGTTGCCCACACCTGCTGTCCCACGCTGTGACACATTGCGAAAAGGTCACGGTTAATCTCTTACACTTCATGGATAGGCAAATACAGAAGAAGGGGTAATGAGAAGGCAAAGAATTGGGGGTCAGGGATGAGCCCAAATGGAGCTTCGGACCAATGTTTCAAGGTAGATGGAAGGATAAGGGCAGAGCTTTTCATTTCAAGTCAACTGTTACTTATTTAAAAAGCGATTTCCTTAAGCACATAATTATATGTTTATTTCCCTAAGGAACTCTTGAGGCAGAGGAGACTTGCTTAATTATGGGGAGGGAGGCTGCACACAGGGCTTTAATGGGGTTAGAAAAATTTTCTGTCTCCTTCAAAGGAGATCTGGGAGGAAGGGAAGGGCAGATTCTGCTCCTGCAGTGCAGAGGATGCGGGGAGATGGAGCAAGAGGAACTGAGAGGCAAAAAAGATGAGGATCAGCTGTATGGACCCAGCAGGTCAGGACTATGTGTAGACATGAACTTGGGGTGCAGCTTGAAACCTGCCACCTGTCTCCCCATCATTGCTAGCTCTCAGAATAGAGGCAAGAGGCCCAGAAGGGGCTATTTACACCCTTCCTGCCCTACTTCTTCCACTTGAAAGTATGGGTAAGCACACACCCGTGTACACACACACACACACACACACACACACTCATTCCTTTGGGAGATGCTCAAGACACAGGCTGGGGCATGCTGACGGGGTAGGAGAGGTGGGGTACTAAGGTAGCTGGAGCTTCTGGTGAGAGGCAGATAAAGGTTTCATTCAGCGAGTTCTCTTTGTGCTCTTTCTCAATCCTCAGTTACAGCCTGGTTGCTCACAGCTGTGAGTTTCTTCTCTTTGGGATGTATCCTCACCTGGAAAGACCAGGTAGGAAATGAAGAAAAAGTGAAGGAACTGATCCTTCAGATTCAACACAGAGAAGAAAATGTGGTGGTGGCGGGGGTGGGGGGTGTGTGTCTTACGGCATCTCAGATCGTTGATGCGATGGGTGGTAGATCTTTTGTTTAAGGATGAGTTGGATGATACAATTTGGTGGGGGTGGGAGGGAGAAAGCACTGAGGAGTGGGTGGCTCAGGCCTGGCTCTGGCCTAGACTACAAGAGATAGTGCCTGCAGGGGACTCCTGACTCTTTCCTGCCCTATGTGTCCCTGTACCTGGAATGAAAGACATGGTTTCTATCATTCTTTAGGTGGGACGGGACTCGGTACCCATGCTTTCAGGAGCTATGGGCTCCGAAGGGCAAGAATTTTATCTTATTCCACTGGGCAGCCTCCATTTCTAACAGTCTGGTACATTAAGACACTCTATGTATTTCAGGATGAATTCTGCCTTATTCAGCCCAGCCTGCAGCAATTCAGGCTGATGTTATAGCGAAAAGTCCCTTTGGTTACTGTATGCCATCTGTCCCACCTCTCAGAAGCTGAAAGTGTGTGTGGATGGTAGGATGGAAAGCAGCATGGAGGGATAACATCTGAGAAGCATGGCCAAGTCCTAGAGCTTTTATTGATCAAATATCCACTCCGCACAGTCACCCAGACCATCTCATTTCCAGCATGCAATCCTCCAGCTGGAGGATTGAAGGCTGGCAGGAGAAGCCCACTCTGGGGAGATGGCGATGATGGTCATCTGTGAAAATGACATCCAGGTCGTCTCTGCCTTGAGAGGCACAGGGGTGACACACATAGAGCAGAGGGACCTAGGCTGATGGGCTGCATCAGGAGAGATCTGCTGGCCTGGGATGCTGGAGTTTGCATCCTTTTCATTGACCAGTACCCCAGAAATCATATCAAGCATCATCAGGGAATAGATACACAGAGTTGCAAAATCCTCAAGAGGCTGAAGATATGCACTGCAATCCTGGCCCATCTTTTCACTTTCTAGAAGTGACCTTGGACCTCTCTGCGCCTTGGCAACCTTATCCAAAGCACAGGGATGGTCTTTGCCTTCCCTGTAGCACAGGGATAGTATGAAGTGTCGGGGCGCTTTGGACAGTGCTGTGCAGCGTGAGCTGGTTCGTGTAAGTCATTTATTCAAGGAAGCAGCATTGGGAACCCCTTCTCCCCACTTCAGTGGGATCCCAGGCATCCTGTCAATCAGGACCCACCTGCAGGGCAGGGCTACTTCAGCAGATGCCAATGGGAACTATAGAGCTTAAAGCTTGAGTCTACTTCCCTTTGTCTCTGGTCCTACTGTCCACGTAGGCAGGGGAGTGGGGGCCTGGCAGAAGGCTGCCGAAGCCCCTCATTTAGTTCGTTGGTAGAACTGGAAGACTGCTTTCTCCTGCTCGTAGGTCTCGATGGAGCCGGGTCGAAGGCGCCGGATTTCAGCAATGGCGTCTCCTGCAGCCAAGCCCCGCTCCTTCACCAGGTAGCAGGCCAGCATGGTGCCAGTGCGGCCGAATCCCAGGGCACAGTGCACTCCCACTGCCTGTGAAGAGGGAACTTGGTGGTGTGGGGCTTCCACAATACTCTCCCGCTCCTTCTGGGCAGGATTCCTGCTCCCAAGTCTGGCACTCTCCAAGCACAAGAAGTACCATCAAAGGCTTCCAGACCTGGGCTCCTGAGCTGCCTTCCCAGATCTACCTTCACTGTCCAACATGCAAGCCACTAGACATGTGTGGCTACTGAGGACTTGAAATGTGGCCAATCCAAATTGAGATGGGTGGTGAAATATACACCAAGGTTTGAAGATGCAGCATGAAGGAAAATAGAAATAGTTTATTCAGAATTTATTATAAACTAGGCATGGTGGTGCATATCTGCAATCCCAGCATTCTGGGAGGCTGAGACAAGAGAACTGTAAATTTGAGCACAACCTCTCTCAAAAGAAAAAAAAAAAAAAGGCTGGAATGTAGCTCACTGTAAAGCTCCTCAGTTCAGTCTCCACTACCATACGCACGCACATACACAAAGAATTTGCTTTATACTGACTACATGCCAAAATGATAATATTTTTGATTTACTGAACTATTTCCAAAATTAATTTCACCACTTTTGAAAAATATTGTGGTTGCTAGAAAATTTAAAATTCCAGATGCGTCTCTGTTATATTTGCACAGCACTGCTCTAGAAAACGGTGAACCATCTTCTGGTTTCAACTCCATCTTTCCCAAATCGGTCCACCCCTTTCTCTTTCTTCCTCTCGCCCTGTCTACTGGCCTTTCCCTGCCGCCTCCCCTTTAAGCCGGCTCACCCCGCCGCACCCCTTTTCCCGTCTCCCATTCGGGCCACTCCTGCCCCGCCCCTGCAGGTCATCCGGTGGCCTCCGTGGTGGCCTGGCTCTGCACTTCTCCCCCAGGTCGCGTCCCCGCCTCGCTGACCTCTCCCCGGGCGTTGGCCTCATCCACGATCTGCACGAAGCGGTCGATCTGGTCCGGGGCCGGCGGGCAGAAGTCCGGGATGCGCAGTCGGTGCAGAGTGAGGCCCGGACAGCTGTCTGCGTGCGGGGGCCCGCGCTCGGTCAGGGACACCAGGTGTCGCACTCCCTGGTCCAGCAGGAACTGGTAGTGGGCGGGGAGCCGAGGCAGCGCCAGCCCCGCCAGCCGGCCGGGAAGCACCCAGGAGAAGTTGGGGGGCTGCACGCCCATCGCTGGGGGAGGGCACCAAGCCGGGATCACCGGGTGAGCCCGCCCCTTCCGGCTCCTCCCCGTCGCCCGCGCGCCCTCGGGGCGGGGTAACTGACCGCCTGCCTACACTGGCGCCTCCCGGCCACGTGGTGCGCGGGGCACCGCCCCCGGGTGACGCTCTCCCCCGCGGTCGGGGATTGGCTGGCCAGGGCGCTCCCACCCCACCACCCAGGAAGGACCTGGATCCTCCTTGCGTCCCAGCGGGAGCAGGACACTATGGGATTGGCTGGAAGATAGGTAGCTGTTGGATTCCCGCCGTTTTGCGCACCTCTGACAAGAAAGAAGAAAACCTGGTGCACTGTTTTCTATAGACAAGCAATCCTGGGTCGGGCTCTGCTACTCCCTAGTGGTGCGCTGGACCTCCTTACAGGCCTGGCCTCGACTTACCGTCTTCTCAGTGGGTGCACACAGGCTTTAAGAGAAGACAAGCCTACTTCCGTCCTTGAGGAGGAATCGCCTCTCCAGTGACTGACTAGTCATTATCAGGGACTTTTGGTTCTCTTTCAGTAAGAGAGAATTACTACCTCAAAAGTGACTGTTTCTATTTCTTTATTGCTGGAACTGTTAAAAAATACTGGGCTGCCATCTGACACCCTAAAATCTTACCTAGGATAATATTATAGTAACAGTAACAACCAATAACATAAGGGTGTTTATTGAGCATTTACTATGTGCCAAGTAATCTTTTAAGCACTTTACATATATTAACTTCATTAGTCAACACAATCATCTTATGAGATAAGTGAACCAATTAATCCCATTGTACAGATGAGAAAATTGAGGCACTTGAGGGGTAAGGAAGGTGACTTGTTGGCTCCAAAATCTTTTGCAGCATACTGTTTTTCCTAAAGTGAAACAAAATTACATTCTCTTCACATAAGCGCCCCCACTCTCTATAAATATCATCTAGTTTAAACACAGATTTCTTTACTTTAAAATATATTACTTTAAAAAATATTTCATGTCGTTGTGGTATTTGAAGATTGGTCACCCTGTCCCAGGCAGCCTGGAGTTTATCAGTGCTGTTCTTCTAAGGCAGCGACTTAAATCTGAACACAGACTCTCAGCTGGGATCTGAACAGTCCACGTCTTCAGTGCAGTGGTGTGCAGCCCACCTGTATTGGTGAAAGTAGTTTACCCTTACTGAATTTGCTCACAGACAAGGCCCTTGGCTTGATGCTTTCTGGAAGACGCACATATGGAAGATATGTTGTCTGCTTTTTGTACGTTAGTACCTCGAGGCTTAAAGAAGTTGATGATCCTGGCCAAGGACACATCGATCCAGGCAGAAGGTACTTGGTCATAAGCTGTACTCCTCTCCCCTTCCACGCTTGCCCCTGCCACACATATCCTGCCATTGAGTTCTCTGGCTCCAGCAGAATAAAAAGGGGCAGTGGAAAACACTCCTGTGTACCAGACAACTGCTCTTCCGGGTTCCAGAGGCAACCAAATCTCCCTTCTCTCCCCTCCTCACAGGCAGAGCCCTGATTAAGGCCTTCCTGTACACACTCCCATTTCCCGCTCACTCCCCAGCAATCTTTTCAGCTGGCCCAATCCACTCCTTTTCCTGCTTCTCAGCTGTGACTTCTCAGCCCCTTGTTACCCCCACTCCACTTTTCTCCGTCCAAGTGCTCCCCAGAGTTTCTGGTTGCACTGCTCTGGAGACAAGATTGCAGACCTTGTTAATCACTTCCTAGTCCCCTGGGCTTGATTTCTTTTGCTCTTTTCACGACTCAGGCAAAAGCTTTCCTCTTATCCTGCCTCCCTCCCTCCTTGATATCCAAGTCAAAGCCCATCTCCTTAAACAAACAAACAAACAAACAAACATTTTTGGGGGACAGGGATTCTTTTCTTCTACACGGTAATTTTTTCCTCCTTGAAGTTGGGTCTCTGAAGGGATAGATGTGCACCTGCCAACCCTCCCTATGGAAAGGCCAATTGGCTTCCTTTCTAAGAATTTTTTCCCCTTCCTCACTGTTCTGGCCCTTCCAGAAACTGGGTAGAAAGGGTCAGGGTCCTTGCCTGAGTTATGTCCCATTATCAAGGATTCATTTAATTTTCTATGTTGGCCCAGGGAGTCTCAAACTACAAGGAAAACCCCTCTCTGATAGTTTTCTGGCTTGGACCCCTGAAACCAACAGTGCCAGCCTGTCCCTCCTCCAGATGTAGTGCCAACCTTCTTATCCTCCCTTCTTTATACAGGGCCGTCAGACCCTCAGGAAGATTTAGCCTCTCTATTCCTGTACCATCTTCTGTAAATATATCCTTAGGGGTGGCCAGCTGCTTCACTGAACCAGAGTTACCTGTTTGCATAGGAGCCAAGACTGCCTGCTTTCATCTTTCAGCTCTACACTTCTGAAATGGAATGTGATACACGGTACTCAAAAATGTTAAATAAATGAATGGAGAATAGGGAAGTAAGTAGAATGCATTAGGGAGAATGTGAGTCTCTAGGACAACGTGACTGTGCACTGGTGGTTCTTTTGATTACTTGAGTTCCAGGGCTGTGTTGAATACTGTGTAGTGTTTCTTTGAGGTATACTTTGTACATGTCTCTTCTTTTAAGGAAATAATGACTATGTCAGTGTAATCCTGGTTAAGCCTAATTACTGTTTTTGTAAAAAGGAGTAATAAGCCTGTTCTTTATTGAGCTCTGTGCCCATGCTGTGCATGTGTGTGATAGCAGGTATGTGTGTGTGTGTGTGTGTATGTGTTGGGGGACGTAGTTCTGTTGTCATTTATGGTGTGATGAGTAATAAGCTTAAGCAATTTCCCTGACTTTAAGGAGTTTGCAACATACTTGGGGGGGATTTAGGCTCAGATACAATTATTCCCAGAACATGTAATAACGTACTAAATTGCTCATCAAAGCAATTGTCGTTATCTGGCAATCAGATAATATATATTAAAAAGCTAATTGTGCAGCAAAAATAACAAGCATGAAAGAAATCAGTAGGGGGAAAGATGAGCTTGGGTTAGAACCATTAGAAGTCTTCCCAAGATAGGATCTGTTTTTTTTCTCATTTTGTTCTTTGTCCACTGGAAAACTCAGCCAAAGAGATTTTAGGAATCCTAGCGTCCTCTTCCCTGGCTTATAAGAATATTTGACATCATTCATTTTCATGTTGGGATTCTAGTTCCCCAGTTGGCTTGATGATAGTGGCAAGAGAGGTAAAGTTAGGCTCAGAGAATCCCTTCTTCCAGGTAGATCACTATGTCCCACCAAGGCAAAGGATTTCTTGCAATCAGGTTCCTGTAGGCCTTGGACTACAGTCAGAGTTCTCAGTGTCTTACGTGTTTTCATTTTTCTATGTCTGTATGGATTTTACACCTGGAACCCAAGGATCTGGTCTAAGACGAAGGAAGGGGGTCATAGTTTCTAAAATGACCTCCAAGAAGCATCTCATGCCTTGGGTAGTTACATCCTATTCCAGATCGATAGGGCCAGTTTCTGTACCCGCATGTTTATTGTGGAAGTGATATTATATGAATACTAGACTGAGTCATCCAAGATTTGGTTTTTGCCTTGTTCTGTTGTGGCAAGAGCTGCCACGGGACTCTCCCGGGGAGAAGCAGGCAGCCTTTCTGTGAGGAGAGGGAGAGACCATGCAGCGAGGAGCTGAAGCCTCTGTGGTTGTGTAAGTGAGCCAGCTGGTTTGGAAGTACATTTTTTGGCCCCCATCAAGATGTTAGATGATTTGTACATCTTGATTGTAGTCTCATGGAGTCCCTAAGCAAGAACCACCTAGCTCAGACTCTCATGGATTCCTTACTCACCCAAACTGTGAGGTAATAAGTATTTATTGTTTTATGCAATCAGATTTGGGCTAGTTTGTTGTGCAGCAATGCGTAACTAGTACAGATGGAAATAATCAGTTTGGATAAAAGAGAAATTCCAATAAATTGAGAAGTGAAATAAAATCCAAACAAGGTTATTAAAAAAGTAGTCATAAGCAATTGTGGCCTCTATGTGTGTGTGTATGTGTGTGCGCGCGTGCATCTGTTTGTGTATGTGTTGTGATAGGTCAGTGAAAAATTTCCACATTTGGGAAACCAGTTGATGTAGGGGAGTCAACTAGAGTAGTTTGGGAACTGGTTTTGGGTGTCTACAGTGTTATAAGTAAAGGCTTATGTGGTATTTGTGTGGTTAGAGATGATGTAGAAATCAGTTAAAAATTGGTCATGGCACAGGAAATAAGCAATCAAAACATAGCATCCACCACTTGGAACTAGTGAACCTAATTCAAATCATAGTGAAACTACCCTGGTGTCTACTGGACAGGGATAAGCCTTGGGCCTTCGGAAGTGGCCTGGGCGTGGCCAGATCACCTTGGACATTTTAATATAGGTCTTTCCACAAGATGGCACTGATAGCTTTTCCTTGTTTCTCTTTTTTTTTTTGTCTTGTTGAAAAACGTGTGATTTGTATACTGCTGCAAAAATTCCATAAGTAAAAATTCACAATTTACTGATGACTTTACTTTTGGTAATCTCACCTTTATAGCCCTTACGATTATGTTTCTCTTTTTAGATCATTATAGGGAGGCATTGAAACTTTTAAGTTGGGGAATGATGCCTTACATCAGACGTGATCATTTTGAGAGTTGAAGATAAGGAAGGAGTTAGAGATGAGGCTTCAACTTCTGAAAAGCTATTCAACAAAGACAAACGAGAGGAGAATCAAGAGAGAGCACTCAGCTTGGTAAGAGCCATTTTTGCCATGAAAACCATTTTGGTAGACTCTCCCACTTTCATTTTCATGCTGCTTTGAAGTCAGATGAGTGCAACCCAGCCGCGCTTTGATTGGCGCCCCAAGCAGAGGGCCCAGCTAACCTGAAACTGAACTTCTAACAGACAGAATTGTGGCATAACAGGTGGATTGTTTTTAGTCATTAAATTTATAGCAATGTGCTATGCAGCAATGGAAAACTTCCTAGACGCCCTTATTTTCTTATTTTATTTTCTTATCTTTAATATGCTGGATACACTACTAGGCCCTTCATTGCCATATTATTTCTTATGTCTTCACTATGTTTTGAGTCTTTTGATCTTCAAAGCTATAGACCAGTTAGGTTCATTTCTCAGTGCAAATACAAAAATTGCAGTGAATCAGTGATGCCTAGCAGTTGTCAGCATGTAGGTTCCCTTAGGCATCTTCCCAAACTCCTAGCTGGTTTCTCAATCTCCTTTCTACTGATGCTTTTTAAGGTGTGATCTACTCACAATTGGTGTCATGTGAGAGCCTCTGAAAAATTCAGGTTTTCAGCTCCATTCCAGATAATGGGATCCCCATGCCTGAGTCACCCCTTTATGACACTGGCTTATCCTTTAACTGTTATCCCTTCTTCTGGATGGTTATCGGTAGCCCCCAAAGCGTGGCCTGGGCGTGCATGTGTCTCCTCTCTGGAGCTGTGAAGCTTTGGCTGAGCAGGGCTGTGGGCAGGGGAGTTGGTGGGCAGAGGGGGAGATTTTAAAGGGGCCTAACCAGCTTGGGTGGAAGCTCAAGGCTGGTTAGAAATGCTTAACAGTCCCAGATTAGAACAATGCATTGGCTTTATCCACGTGTTAGAAAAATGTCCAAGAAAAATATGTGTAAATGTCCGTGTACCTTTCCTGTTTTTGTTCCAAGGATGGGCTTGGTTCCTAAATTTCCTTCCTGGAGGAATGCTTGAAATATCACTCGCTACTCTTGCCACCTTTTAACTATATTCCAAGCATGGCAGGAACTGCCTTTGTTATTATCCTCCAATTTAAATGCCTCCATCTTCCCCGCAGTTTTGAGGAAAAGGGAGGGACAACTTCCTGTCACATCACCCTCTCCTTCCTGCTCAGTAGCAGACCTTCTCCTCACCCAAGTGCCATCCTTCCAGAGCCTCCCTAGAACTCATCACCTCCATGGATCTCTGGGCTGGCCTCCCGTATTTCAGCCTCTACACACTTCCCCTGCATGCAACCCCGGCAGCATCACAGAACATAGATCTTACTTTTCTAGTTCTTCTGTAACTCGTTATTGCCTTCAAGCGCAAACTCAGCCTTTACAGCATATACAGTCCTCTGGGACGAGGCCTCCTTTTCTATTCAACCTCATCCCATCTCATTCTTTTGCAGCAATGTTTGTTCCCATCACACTGAGGAGTGTACAGGTCAGCAGGTAGGAGGAGCTGCCTCATTCGCCTTTGCCAGGCTGTGCCTTCTCCTGCCTGGCTCTTACCTGTAGCCTGCAGCAACACCTTGTCTCCCTCCAGGTTTAATCTGGGAACAACTGCTTTCTCTGGGAAACCTTCTCTGTTTCTTATGATTCATACTTTCTATTTCTCTTCTGAGCTTTCATAGCTTCTCTGTCAGTGCGTTGATTCTATTACATATTTAAACCATTTGAATTCCTTATTGCTGTATTATATAAATAATATGTTTATTGGGGAAGCATTAAAATACATATACAGAGAAGAAAAAAATGATTACCTACTAGCTGTTTATACTACAGGGTGTTCAGTTAGGAAAAGAGCAGCCACTCTTTGATTTCCAGGTATGGAGGGAAGCACTGTAGGGAATTTTAGGATTACGTGTTTGATAAGCTACTCAGCAAAGTTCCTAAGTGGTCTTCCCCTGGAACATCTGATAAGATGCTCTCAAAGACCTTTCCAGGAGGCTACTTTTTACTGTAAATCTCAAGAACTGGAAAATTTCCATCAGTATCCCACTAATGTGGGAAGCTGCAAGAAATTCACCTGGATCTGTTTTGAATCTTTCATTTGCATATGCATTTGCCTGCCTCCGGCAAGTAATGAGCTCATCCCTCTTGTCCTTTCACATCTCACACAAGTGCCTTTGGTTGGCACTCATACATGAGGAAGGAGGTTTTTGGAAATGCTTCTCCTAGCTTTCCTCTGTAGTGCAGAGACCTTAGAAAATGAAAGACAATGATAGTGAATTTACAAGAGACAATTCACCTAAAGAACCACATTTTGGTATACCACCTTTTCTATATCTCTGTCTGTGTGAATGTGTAAGTGAATAATGTACATATAAAACTCACTCTTTAATGTGCTCTCTCTATCTGTATATCTATATGTATTTCTCCCTTCTGGCTCCTTGAAGGCTTAATGAGCTTGCTTCCCTACATTTTAGAGCATGGATTCCCAGCACTGGTTTGATGACACCCTGGAGTGTCTTCATTTATCTCAGGGGGTGCCTTGAAATTCACAAAACAAGATTAATTTAAATTCATTTTCGTTTAAAAAAGTAAACAGACATTATATAGTAATTACAGGTACAAGTGTGTGTGTTGAAATCAAACTAATAAATGCTTGCCTTAGAGGGAAATCAAGAAGATAGAGTGGAGTTGGAAAGGACTAGAAAGGTGGTTTAGCCTGAATCTTTTCTAAAACATCCTTCCCTTCCTTTTACCTCCAGATTCTGACTTCCTCACATTGCTCATGCTTCGCAAATTGAAAGTCAGGACCGTTGAAAATAAAAGTTCCCACTATGGAGGGCTGTCTTGTGTGCCTATGCCAGGTCCTGGCATTCAGCAGGCCGTCAGGAAATCCACATTGATCATGTGTTTGGGCAGGACTTAGTGGTGGTGGTTGGGAAGGATGCATGGCACATATGAGCCCCAGCTTTTGGCATTGGGAACCATAAAGTATCTGTAGTGATAGTGGCCAAGATAGCAGTCTCATTTGAGTGGTAGGACAATGTAGGTTCCCAGACAACCAAAGAAAGAAGGACTTGAGCTGAGATGCTGTTGGCCTTTGGGACTTACCAGAGGTTCCTATAATTGGTTTTCTATTAGTAATTTGTGAAAATCATCAAATGGTTACGTAAGTCAACTAATATCAACATGTGCGAACGTTGGTGACTTCCTGCTGAGGATGCAGTCCAAAGGCCATGGCAATGTAAGGAATTCTGAATTCTGCACAAGATCAGTTGATTTGAAGCAACAGAGATGGTAGTGGGTTTAAATCTGGATGCTACTACTTAAAATTATATTACCCATATAATATAGTGTAATATAGTATAATATAATATAATATATTGCCTTACACCTCACTGCCCTTCTCTGTGAAGTAGAAATAATCATAACACCTACCTCAGAGTTGTGAGAATTCAATGAATTAATCCACGTAAAGTATTTTGAACAATAGTTGGCACAGTAAGGGGTCAACAAACGGTGGCTATAGTTATCATCATCATCATCATCATCACAGTGGGTTCCATAGACTTCCAAGGACTAATTGGTAGTAAGTGTTTCAAATAGAGTGTATTAGTGATCCCCTCTGATCTGAAAGAACAGCTTTAGGAGCTCTGCCTGTTGTCCCTTAGATCTGGGTAGGGACATTATTTGCCAGAACTGGAAACCCAGGCACAGAGTTAACTGAATAACAAACAGAACAAGAAACTGCCACATGCATATTGAGTTCTTGGCAAATCCCCTTGTTACACTTTGATGGGATATTCTGCAGCGTGGGGAGAAATAGTGCAAACATACCTGGATTATTAGACTCACACTTGGTAGCAAGGGAAAAATGTGTCTTTTGGCACAGAGTTTTATGGCCTCTCAATCCTTGCAAGAAAGCTATCATTAATCAAATGTATTCTTCATTACCCACTACTACTGATGAAAAATCCCAACATCTTCTGGAGAAAATGACTGATAGGAAGAGGTCCTTTCAGATTATTAAAACACATTCCTGAGCCTCTTTATTTTACTGAAAAGCTAAATATACTTATATTCTCATGTGGGAAAGGCAAATTGAGTCAAGCATCTGATCTTAGTAAAATTTAAATACTGGATTTGAAATGCTAGTGATTCTGTTTAATTCTTTTTCTCTTGTGCAAACATAGAGGAATCTTCATTGTATGATCACTCAGGTGTTCAAACAGTTGTTTAGGATGAAAAAATTTGAAAATTCATGCAGAATTTATTTCTCAACTTGCTATGAGTGTAATGATTACAAAGTTGATGAGTTGCAGTTATATATTTTGAATTCTTGATGCCCTACAAACTCTCAACAAGAAAAGATATTTGATTCAGAAAAGCATAAAAATATGGGGAGAAAAAATTAGTTAGCTTTATTTTAGAGGTTTTTTTAAATGTATTTACAAGACTATGTGGTGTTGTAGTCTTAGCCTTTCTGGATCTATGCTTTGTAAACTCTATATGTCTTCAGTTCAATTAAACAAATACATACCAAATTCTCATAGATGAATAAGATACTGGATGTTACTCTTGAGTGAGAAAAGAGCATTCAACTTACATTTTGGTGCTGTAGTAGATCATTGCATAAATGACTTGAATGGGTCACACCTCTGAGTATCCACACCTGTATGCATTCCTCTGCCACATTGGTGCAGTATTGGGCCCAGGCACACGACTTTTCTTTGGCTAAGGTGACATAAATAAATGTGATGAAAGCAGGGGTTTGATAAACACTCACACATTGAGACTTTTCCTCTTGGAACTCTGAAACCACCATGCTATGAAGAAGCTCAGGATTATTATTATGTAGTAGAATGGGTCAGCTGTTGGGGACCAGGAATTGTACATTGACATAGTGTGTCCTAGGCTGTCTTTACCAGGGATGGGTGTGGATCTTGGCTTGCTTCCTTTATGATGCTAAAGTTGCCCATTCTACCACAGCCTTTATGTTGTTCCAGAGAAAGCACCTTACTCCTCCCCTATACTGGCTAATCAATAGTGGTTAGCTTGGAGTGTCTCCACCTCTGCTCATCCTCTGACATTGACTTCCCAGCCCCCTGTTACATATTACTAAATTTGTATGTTTCTTATTTCATTCTCTTGCCATACCCCTCATACAGGCAGCTGGGGATCTTGGTTAAGTCCCCATTAGCCAACTGAGCCCAGTCTTTGAGAGTCCCCTCAGGTGAAAGTCCCTGAGATACACACAGCTCTATGAGTGATCCCAGGCAGGAGCTGCAGAAGAATCTCTCAGTTAACTCAGAACCATGAGAAATAATACATTGTTGAGTCACCAATTTTTTGGATTTTTTCTTTTTTTATGGAAATGGAAAACTGTTCTAAAAATTGATACTTGGAAGTCATATGTTGCTACAACAAAAGTCTAAACTATGTGGCCTTGGCTTCAGAACAGAGTATATGACAGAGGGTTTAGGGGCAGAAAGGACAGTGTCATTGGAAGCCTGGTGACTTGAGAAGATCTGCTACTGGAGGTGGTAAAGGGCAGATCGAATTAGTGCTGGGATAACACATCACATCCAGAAGCTTAGAAGATAGAAAATATACTTAATGAGCCTATGGATTTGGCTTAAGGAAGTTTTCATTTAGAATACTGTAGGGGTCAGTTAGCTTTTCAAAAGTTATATATAATAAGGTGTAGAAAAACAAAGACGAACTAAGGAAGAAATGACTCCATTTTCAAGGAGAATGTAAAGCAAGTAAGTTTAGGATGTGCTGGGTTGGGGAAAATCCAGCACATTTCCAGTCTCTCTAAACAGTAAGAAATGTCCTTAGGGTGCAAATCAAATCATAGGTGTGGCAATGACACTTTGAGACCCCAGAGGGATTTTAAATGATGTCTACTAGAGTCTCTCAGATACACAGGTGGGCTTCTAAGAATTTTAAGGACATTTTTCCACAATGCGTTGATAGGCTGACAAAATGTAGGCCTATCTCAAAAATAGTTGTATGCAGGTAGCTTTTGTGGGCAATAACCCATAAAGTTTATAGTGGAATTGTACCAGTTTAGACTAACTGGTGCACAAGGGATTCAAGAGTAAAAGAGACAGGAAGTAAGCTGAGAATATACTTAGTTTCAAACACAGGCTGTTATTACTTAAAGCAATGCCATCTCAGAGGGCAGAGCTAACTACTTCAGAGTGAAATCGCACTCTGGTTGAGACCACTCTTTATACCCAGAATAGGAGGCTTTGAACATGAGAATGGTTGGACTTCAGAAGAGCTATGGATCAGTGATGACTACACAGCATCTTGTGTTCCCCTCTTTTAAGCTGTAATATCTATTGAGCATGTGATTCTCACAATTGTATCATGGATATGTATGCTGCAGATAATTTACTTTTTAGTTCACTCATTCCTGAATGATGAGAAGCCACACATGGGGAGCTGCATAAGAAACTGGACCAAAGGAGCCTCCAATCTGGACTAGACAGATAAGGAAATCCTGGACTTGCAGTTTGATGCCATGATTGGGTGAGATCTTTGATGGCCTGGGGAGGGTTGAATGTATTCTGCCAATGAGAGAAATGATGAATTACTGAGATCAGCAACAAGACATCTTCAGCCTTACCTTACGGTGTCCATGCCTTTGGGTAGTCGCCTCCCACAGTGATTCTGGGCTTGGCTGTATGACTTGCTCTAGTCAGTGGGACATCTGTATATGTGATGCAAGCCAAGGCTTGGAAATGCTCCCATTTTGGGTCTTGTCTTTCTGGAAGTTTCCTTGTGATCACTGTGCTCTGAAGCATGTAATGAAAGGCTAGGTGGAGAAAGAAACATACCCTGTTGCCTCAAGCTGCCCTCATTTAACTCCATCTCCAGGTAGCAGCTTTGTGTGTGAGCTCATGAAAGACCCTTTGGAGAACAGTCAAATGACCTGCAGAATCATGAGGCATAATGAAGTGCTTTAAGTCAGTAACTTTGTTATTAATAACACGTAGCTGATATAGGTGTCTATTGTCAAGCATCTGGTTATAGCTAGTAAATGGGAGAATAAGAGGATGCTGTACACAAATGGGCTGTCCAGATTGCTAAAATTCACTGATACTCATCCTCGATAGCTTTCTGTAAAGGATGAAGAACTAATACCAAAGTAAGGACAAGGGTCTCAGAGCTATATGTAAAGATGCTAAATAATGAATGGGCAAATCCTTGATTAACATGTAGCAGAATGGCATGAAAATGGGCTGCAAACAGGAAGACCTGGTGCAAATTCTAATTCTACAAGTTAATTTTGGGCAAATAACCTGACTTCTCAGAGTCTCTGCGCCTGCACTTGTGAAATGGAGATTTATTGTCTATTTTATCAGGTGACTATCAATTAACTAAGATAATATGTAAAAAAATATGCTGCATGATGCTGGGTATGTAGCAAGTGTCACCCATGTGTCGATTTCTTTTCACTTAGATTTGTTCTGTTCACCATGTAACATTTTCTGGAGGAGTCCACTGGAAACTTGGTTGTGAGGATCAGGAAGACTAGGTAGATCATAAGGCTAGGGATCTGTAAAACAATTTGAGGGACAGGACAGAAGTTCTTAGCTGACTTCTCTTCAGGTCCCTCACATCTGCTTTGATTTGGCTTTCAGCACATTGTGTATTATCTCTGTTTTTGGAACATACTTCCTACTTGTCAACATACTTCGTCTTTAGTCCTGTTTCCTTATGGTCCTGTTTTGAAGAATCTTTGTCTTTTACTGTTATATTAAAATATGAGGTTCATCCAGAACTAAATTTAGGGACATGACTCTGGCATAACCCAAGACAAAGAAAGGAAGGTATTCATTTTGTGAGGAAATGATGGTTACTTGTGGTCTGGATGTGGTCAATGTGTGTGCAAAAGAGTGCTTTGTCACCTAGGTGGGATGATCTTAAAATAGCCAACAGAGGATCCAGTTGGACACTGCATACCATACCTCTCTGGAACCAGGTGCCAGAGAACTTGTGACCAGTTGGAAGGGCACCAGGGATGCGAATGAAGTTCCAATTTCCGTCCCCACCCATTGGACCTCATTGGCTTCCCAGATAGTTTGCAATAGAAAGAGATGATCACTATGGTGTATTGGGAAAACTGTTAATTAACCTTGAAACATAAAATGGTAGAAGAAGAAGAAAAGTTGATTTTCCAGGAACGAGAATAAGAAAATTCCTTACAGAAGGGAATTCATCCATTACTGAGGTTCTCAAAATGTAGACGACCCATGGGAGACTGGGTGACACTTTACCAATCTATTCCTTCCCCTGCTTTCCCCCTGATCTACTTGCTGATTTTCCGCTGATATTGGAATGAAAGTCTTTGGTTTTCTTCTATTGGATTTGTTTATTTCCATTTGTTAATGATTTTAATGAATCAAGTATGGTGCTTTTTACTGAAACATGGTAATTTTTATTGAATTCTCACAACCACCCCACATTGGAAATATTATTTCTTCTGCTTTATAGATGATTTCAACTTGGAGATTAGAAAGCAAATCTGTCTGACTTTAAGGATTTCCATTCATTCAGTGCAGCAGGCTGCCTTAGGGTCTTTAACTCCAGAACAATTGCATTGATCTTTGGGATAACAAGTCTCTTTTCTGATTGGGCACTGGCATTACTTCCTCATGTAATACCGCTGATTACAAAGTAGCTTCTGAAGACTTTTTACCCCCGAACTGCTCCCTCTCTGCTTTCATTGGGGGTTAATTTGCACTCATTAAATTTATCCAGTTAAACTTGCCCATCTCTTTTTTTAAAAGACAGTATTTCTCTATCAAATCATAATCATCATTTTGTTGGGCCTTTCATTTGAATGTTTCAAAAAGAAGTCTCAGATTTTTTCTGGACTAATATTTTCTGTGAGGAACAGCTTGCATTTAGGTACCAGGCTGCATTATTAACTGTTTGTGATGGGTTGGAAAAATCTTTCAGGAACTCTAAGATTGTTCATACATTTAGCTGATCTTTCTTTGTTTTTTGTGCATAAAAAATTAATAATAAACAGATGTGTATTTAGGATTTGTCAGAAACAGTCCATACTTTGAATAACTTAAAAAAGGAATAGTATGCAGAGATACAGGCAGGGTTGAGAAAATTCAGCAGAGGGTGATATAGTACCTCTGGCTAACAATAGCAGAGAGAACCTGTGACTCAAAGACTCGAATGGTCAAAAAAGCGAAGGATTATTGGAAGACAGAGAGTATAATTATATGCAGAATGCTGTCTGACATGAGCAGTAGCCTTTGGTTAAACGTTGCTACCAACATGGTGGGTGCAACAAGGGAGCTGGAGGGACAGAGAGTCTAACATCTTATTTCCCCTTCTCTTATCTCCTGGTACTGTCCTCACTGGCTGAAGTTCTCCAGAAAGGAGTGGGTGGGAAGGTTCTCTATGTGTCTTCTACAAGTGTGCTTCCTGAAGCACAGATCAGGGTGAAGAATGGTGGAAAGGGATTAGGAAGAATAAAGCAGTATATTCATTGCAGCTGGGCTGCAAGATTCGATAACTAATACTTAGATATCATCTAAGCTTAAACCACAAAGAGTGTTTCTGGGAATGGTCTGGTAACTAATCAGGTAATAATTCCAGTGTTTAAAAAACTGAACTTATTCTGCCACTGCTTCCTCCAATTCTTCTTTTTAATTTGTATCTTAATGATTTGAAACAATTTGTGCATGATGTAGCTGCATGCATCCTTATTATAAGAAGTACAAAAATAACTATTCTCTATGCTGGTGATATAATTTTATTGTCACTAACCAGAAATGGTCCCTTTATCTTACTGGAAAATAGAGTGGCTTGAATTCAAACTTCTGAAATTCAAAATCATCATATTTGGCAGATAATATTTCCAATTTAATTGGCTTCTAGCCAATGATTATATATATCAAGGTAACTTTTCCAAATACGAAGGGGTATATTTTACAACCATTTTTCTCTGGAGGTTTCACAAGAAAAGGATGCTACTAAAAAATAGACATTTCTTGGATGTATTATTGACATTTGTTTGTTTATTTCTGGAGTCTGTGGATTGGTAAAATCTATTTCAAAAATTTTTTCCAGGTACAAAGCAAATAGCATTTGTGTCTTCTCAGTCAATATAGGTTGAATGAAAGAGAGAGTGAATAAACTTGGTAGCTTTGATTTTATCTTTCTTTCTCATAATTTTTTTTTGAAGAAACAATTTTCAGCAAAGTGTCTGAAGGAAAATCTTGGTCTTGCTGGCAGGACTTAACTGAAAACTGCCACACAGAGGAGGGTGGCCAGGTATTTGGGTCTTGGTTAGGACACTTTATTTTCTTTAAAGGAGATGAACCTACCTCCTGCTTTGTTGATTTTTAAGGTGTATTAGCAATGTGGATTTCATGCAGTTTATACTCATAAAATTTGGATATCTTTTCTGACTGATGCCTAACAATTAGAGGAGGAAGCAATTTAGATTGACAGCTGAAGGATATATTGTTTTTTCATTATTCTGGATCAGCATTGTCCCATGGAACTCTTTGTGATGATGGACATGTTTTTTAGTTGTCCAACCCAACTTTATGGTCACTGGCCTTGTGCCACTGTAAAGCATTTGGAATGTGGCTATTAAAATTGAAATATTTAAAATTTTTTTATTTAAAAAATTTAGCAATAATAAAAGAATTAATTTAAGTAGCCACTTATGCCAGTGGATATGATATTTGACAGCACAACTCTAGATAGTCTAAGGTTTATCTCTGGATCAAGTCAGGCTATTCATTTTTTAACTTTCAGGCAAATAGTACTTTTTGAATTGCAAATTTCTGTTTTATTAGTAACGTTGGTTTTAAAATATGTCCTCATATTCCTGTGCACTCTTTAATCAAATTTATTTACACTTGCTTTAAACATAAGTTGGTATCAGTGCCTTGTTTCTAGCACATAGCATGTGGCAGAGGTGATGGTGTGTGACTTTGGTGGCTAGGTCACAGCAGGTGATAAAGCCTGCCCAGCCCTCTCCCTCTTAGCCGGAGCTTCCACATAAGAATTTTGGCTGCTGTAATGCTGCTAAACTAAAGAGTCATGTGGAAAGATCACCTAGAGATAGCAGAAGAGGACCAGCTGTTCTAGCTTCCAGCTATTTGAGAACTTCCCAGCAGGCTTTGGATTATTCCAGATGCAGCCACCGTGCGACTGCAGCTCTGTAAGAGACCCTAAGCAAGAGCCCCTTAGCTGAGTCCTTTCAATCCTCAGTGAAATATTAATAAGTAACTTATCATTTCAAGCCTCTGTGTTGAGGTTGTGTGTAGCAATAGATAACTAGAACATTTCTGTGTGAAAGGACACTGCAGAAAATAGCTCTATAAAGTTCCCTGGTGCATTCATTGCTGGGCTGTTTTGAGGACCAAGTCCACCACCTCCATTTTCTTGGATCTTAATGTCAGGAAGAGCTATACTCTTCTGAGCAATCAATATGGTTTTACTTTAATGCATTTATTTTTTTTGCTTTGGTTGCTAGGAAGCTCAACACTGAATCCATGTACCTACTTTCTAAGTCAATGGGATCATAGAAAATTTAGTTTGGTGTCATTACTCTTCTCTTGTTCTTATCTTACTATTCCTTTTCCTTTTTTCTTTTTAAAAACCTCACTTCAGTATATATTCTCTTCATAAGTGGAATGTAAATAGTGTTGGGTCTTTGCTGGAACAGTGTAAGATGCAAGATTATCTAGTGGATTAGCACTGAAGGTTAGGAGAGCTCTGGCATTTTATAACTCTGAAATGACTTTATCTTCTGGGAAGAGACCTGAGAAATGAAATGATTGCTAAAGTAAACCAAAATAGTGGAGAGCAAGATCTCAGCCTAGATAAAGCTGTGCCTTACCATCCATTCACCCACGGGGCACACAGTGTCCAGACAGAGATTCTTTACCAAGTGTCATCTCTGAGCCTGGTTCCTTGGGGGATGGGTTAGTAGTAGAAAGATAAATAAGACCAAGCTGAGGAAAGGAATTTCAAGATTATACCTGACAGGGAGAGTTCATGTGTCTAAACACAAAGCAGGTACAAATTTTATCATAATAGAAGTACAAATTAAACCTTGTGAACTTAATGAGAGATCACTTCCACCTGGGGGATCTTAAAGGCTGCAGTGATATTGAACCAGAGCTGGGTGGCTAAGATTTACATGTGCAGTCATTGGGAGAGAGAAAGAGTTGAAGGAAGGAGAAGATTAGCTTCAGTGAGTTTAATGCTGGGGAGTTCAGGCACTGTGGCATTTGGTGGAGAAGATATTTTGGGCAGTGGAGATTGTGACTTGTCTCCAGTTACACCATATGAGTAGTTGCTTAGTGTTCTGTTTATGGGTTCTGCCCTGTACAAGGGCATATGACTTACACATGTAGGTGGGAAGGAAAGAGAGGGAGGGAGGCGAGAGACAGAGAGAGACAGAGACAGAGATACAGAGAGACAGAGACAGAGATAGAGATGGAGAGAGACAGAAACAGAGATAGAGAGACAGAGACAGAGAGACAGAGAATAATGTAAGCATCTACGTAGCTAGTTGCTCAGATAGAAAACTCAACACAGGGGACTATATTATGAAGTAACTGCTTAAATGCTTTTATTAGCAAATAGCTTTTAGACTTTGGTATGGAGGAGAAAATTCTGGAAGAGATTCCACAACAACATAGGACACTATGAACAGGGCATTTCAGGACATTTAGGGAGCCCAGTGACATGCTCTTGTTAAACTGCCTCACATTTCTGACAACCTCTTTGTGACCATAGGAGACTGGTATTCTGACAGTGAGCCCAGCAAAACTTAATTGTGGGGCCAGATTTGTGGTTCTTTCCAGAAGTTGATGGATATGTTACAATTAGTAATAGGTGGGTCACCTGAAATTGTGCAATTGCCTCTTGAAATAGAAAAACCTCAGATCACATGGGTAGTGTATTGCTAATGGGATGAAAACTTTTCCTGGCCATTAAAACCAGTTCCTGTCACTTGCCTCTAAGTGAAAGTTTAAACAAACCTCCTTTCTCAGTTAGCAAAACCAGAATCAATATCTGATTACATCCCAGTCCAATGCTATTCTGCTTGGTTCTTCTGGGCACACAGAACTCAGAGGGCAAGAGCCTAGGTTGATGACCCACAAGTGTCCTGACTCAGAATCCAACTTCTTAGGCTGCTTTCATAAGGAGTTTTCAACAGTGTAAATCGCCAATAATCATAGTTGCTATATTAACATTGCACAATGCTGTTATAGCCTATAAATCATTTTCAGATACATGTTTCATTTAATCCTGATAAAAACTCAATGAGGTGACTGTTACTCTTCTGCTTTCACAAAGGACAAAATTGAGGTGCAGATAAGTTAAGCAAATTATCCCAGATCTCAGGATGAGTCTGTGTCAATGGTGAGATTTACATCTGGTCTTAGGAATCTAAGTCTATTTGTGCACTTGAGTAAGGTCCAAAGATAAGAAGGTAGGGTTAGGGACTGAACTGATCAGCCTTTCATTGCTGGAACAAAATACCTGATGCATGCAACTTAAAGGAGGAAAGGTGTAATGGTTGATTGACTGTGTCAACTTGAGAAGTTTAGAAGCTTAACTAAGTTGGCTAAGCAATTTGATTCCTTAGGGTGTAGAGGACATGCCCTAGGGCAGCTATCTGCACCCTAGGGTACAGAGAACCCACCCTAGGGTGGCTTGTCACCTGGATCATATAAAGGGGAAAAGAGGAAGGACGGGCTTGCTTCTGTTCTACAGAGAAGCTCTAGTCTTCACCTTCAGCTTGGACATCATTGCTTTGCCTCTAGCGCAGACTCTTTGGTTTCTGCCTCAGATCCTTTGGCCTTACAGCATACTCTTCAGCCTTCCATCACAAGTCTGTTGGCCTACTGATATGGACTTACATGGGACACTGCAGTGAACTCCAGACCTCGGACTGAAACCTTCAGCCTCCAGTGTACAGATACGCTCTTCATGCTTCCTCATCCAACTCTGTGGCTGACCATTGTAAGTCAATCTTGAAACTTCTTTTTTCTTTCTTTTAAAAATTTATTTATTTATTTTTTGTGGTACCAGAGTGTGAACTCACAACCTCATGCCTGCCCAGCAGGTGCTTAAGCCACTGAGCCAAACTTCCGGCCCTATTTTTTTCAAGACAGGGTTGCTCTATGTAGTTCAGGCCCGCCTTGCTCATGTTGTAGCCCAAGTCGGTCTCAAACTCACAATTTTCCTCCTACCTCAGCCTCCCGAATGCTGGGATTAAAGGCATGCACTGCCATGCCTGGCCATTTATTTATTTTTGGTACTGGGAATCAAACTCATGACTCAGTGCTTGCCAGGCAGGTGCTATACTGCTGAGCTATATCCCTGGCCCAGTCTTACAATTTCTTATACATTTGTATATCTTGTGCTACATCTGTTTCTCTAGTAAAACACTGACTGAATCAAAAGGTTTACTTTGTCTCAGAGCTTCAGAGGTTTCAGTGCATGGTCAGCTGACTGCAAAGTAGAAACATCATGGTGGAAGGGCATAGTGGAAGAAAGCTGCTCAACTCGTGGCATCAGGGAAGCAGACAGCAGAGGAAGAGCCCAAGAGGAAGAAGTCAGGGACTAGATATATTCCCCAAGGTCATGTCCCCATGACTCACACACACACACACACACACACACACACACACACTCTGAGAAACATACTGTACTAATCTCCTAGGTATCTCTCAAGTCAGTCAAACTGACAATCAAGATTTACCATCACTAGGACTCTGAAATGGAAGGGTTAATACAGAGGTATTCAGCAAATATCTGATCATATCGGGATAGGTTGTCCCCAGACAGGGGTAATCTTTTTTTTTTCTTCTTGGTACTGGAGATTGAACTCCAGGGCTCATGCATGCAAGGCACACTTCCTATCACTGAGCTATACCGCTACATTGTTTTTATTTTTTATTTCGAGACAGGACCTCACTACACTGTCCAGGCTGGCCATGAAGTTGTTATTTTCCTGCCTCAGTATTCCAGATAGTTGGGATTACAAGCATTTACCACTACACTCAGCAGCAACAAACTTTTTACCAGCCTTTTCTCTATCTGGGAAGATAAGTAGTGGCAAAGACACTGTATCTGGAAGTGAGTAAAGTTATTTTAACTTCAATACCTTTATTTCTGAGATGGGGAGCTGAGGTCCTGAAAAGTTAAATGTCTTGTAGTAACTCTAACAAGGCTGGGATTGTTGCCCAGTTTTCTGCTCTTAGAATGGAATTTCTACCCCTGCACTAGATGCTTTTGCTATTATACTCTTACTCCTTTTAATTGTATAAAAATATTCTTACAATGAAAGATTGTTGGACATTTCTTAGATAAGTGGGTGAGTACTAACATTTGCTACTATTTATCAGCACCAATGATGTGCCACACTTGTGTGCTAGCTACTTCACATGTGTGATTTTTAATTTTCACAAGAACTCTTCAGGATCTATATCACATCTGGGAGCAGGGGTGAGGAAGGACAAGCCTAAGTAATATTGAGTTCATGTGTTTTTTCCAAGGTGCAGTGGAGCCTCTGCAATAACTTATCTCTTGTCCTAGAAAACTGAAATGTCTGCATTTTTTATATAGTCAAGTATTATTTTTTGGAAATCATTAAAATTCAAATTGTCTGTGTTTATTCCTAGAACCATATCTGATTAAAAAAGGAGATAGGGGAGATGAATCAGTTATCGCCTTTAAACAGAGTCCTTAGAAGTCTTGATTAATACATATTTTTTTTATTGTGAAGGAAAACCAACAGTTTTTTTTAAAAGAACTATAATTCAAGTCATATGTCTAAGTAATTTTTTTAGAAGATAGTTTTGAGTTAAATTCCTGTTCCTCTAGAGTGCAAGAGGAAGAGTCCTAGAGGTACTCTTGTGTTAATTAGTTCTTCTCTTCAAATTCAAGTACTTTTAGGACTCCTAAGCATATTCACCATTTATTCTTCAGGTAGAGTTACTTTGATACACCTGCTTTCTTTTTAGCATTTGTGGTGTATTTTCCAAAAAGAAAGAGGCACATTTTCCGCACTGGAGATTAAAGAATGTGGAGGCTTGAGTGCTTTTTCTTCCAGGAAGGATCTGGGAAGTGAAGATAGCATGGAAAGGCAGCATGAAATTCCTGGGGCTTGAGGACCAGCAGAGAAGGGATGTGAGGACATGAAAAATGGCCTTGACCAAGGCGGGGGTTGGGGGGTAAGTGTCATAGCAGAATTGGTCAATTTTCATTTTACCCTTGACCTTTAGTGGCGAGTTTTCCTGGCTGGGCTCTCTGAAATCCTGATGTGTTATGGGTGCTAATTACTGGCTTCCAGTTCTGACTTTTGTCAGTCACTATACAGAGATACCGTGAAAGGTCCTTCAGCTTGATGATTCCAAACACTGTAACTGTGTCATTTGACTCACTGTTTTCTAGCATGGGTCTTTTGCCTCTACCTGTGCAACCTGGATTGGTCTCGATCTGCTCCCACAGGGTCAAGGCAAAAACCTTCCTTTCAGCAGGTGCTTCAAGGCGGTCATAATAGCACCTTGCAGTGCTGTTTTGACATTTTGACTTGATTTTTTATTTTTTGAGACAAGATTTCAGTATGAAGTTCAGGCTGGCCTCGAACTTGTAACAGTCCTCCTGCCTCAGCCTTCCTGAGTGCTGGGGTTATAGGTGTGCACCACCACGCCCAGTTTTTACCTAATTTCTAGTACTTGGAATTACATCGTTCTTCAGTGCTTGGGGCCCTGGTTTCTAATTGCTGGCCTGACCTGGTTTTTAAACTTTGATCTTGAATCCTGATATACATCTGACTTCCTGACTGCTTATCTGGCTTCCAAGTCCTATTGACTTTCTCTGTTCCTAGTCCCTGCCTGTAGTTCTTAGACTTGTGTTGTTTTTGTACTTGCTTCCCATCCTAGCTCTGGTGTGTCTCATCACCATCAGTCCTGATCCAATGTGGAGACTCAGTTTCACTGAGCATTCAGGTAAACAAGAGGACTGTTGAAGGAATTGACCATCTCACACCCTCATCTAGCATCCGGCAAAATTTGCATGGTCTTTCTGATCTTAGAGTTGATTTTATATGTAATAGAAGTTCAAAAAATGCTTGAACAGAAGAAATATTTTGTGATTAAAGGAAAATAATAATTATTCTTCCCAGTTGTTAACTATGCCTTTATGACCTGTAATATCATGTTCCAAATTTACATTGAGTTCCTACGGTGTCCTGAAATTGGGGTCAGATCACCTCTCCAAAGAAGCCCAGGTATATTCCTGTTATGCAGGATATCTGATGGAAAACTCATGGGTGATAATTTCTGTACTTTTTTCCTCATTCTGAAAGTGAACAAAAGTCAATTTCCCCACAGGGTCTAGATTTTTGTAGTAACTTTACCAGTGTGAACTCCTAACTTATCTCAATAGGATTTTATTAAAGGAAGTGCATTTCTACATCCAAGATAACTAACTCAAATCAAGATCCTTGGTTGAGAAAGGCAGACTGTATATTCGATTCTGGCTGAAAGCAACACTTTGTCTTTTAGGCATGTTGAGAGTATGTGGCTCTGGGTAACTGTTGGGTAAATGAGCTCATGATTACTTTCTCATAATTTTCAAAGAATATATCATAGGTCATGGTGAGCTCTCAAATATCAGTTTTTTTTTCAGGCACTTGCTCCTAAGAATTCACTTTGAATTTATTTCTACAATTCTAACTGATTAAGGCAAATATTGAAGGGTCACCATCATCTCTTAGAAGCTCACGATGTTGAGAACATGCTATCTAGCACATTTCTAGCCCAAATCAAATAATTTCAGGTGGGGCACAACAGTGCTTGGCAATCATGTGACACATTAACTATTCCTTCCTGTTATTAGCTTGGCATGGACTGAATGACCAACAGAGCTCCATTCCCCGTGTATGATAAAATTCTCCGTTGCCTTTTAAAATCCAAAGTAATGATTTCCTGCCATTGTGCAACTCAAGAAGTTTGATGTAGCAACGTGTTGGGCCTTCTATTACTGGAAATCTTACAGAGGCCACACATAGATGTTCTAGAGTTGCTTTAGGGACAGTGCTGGATGATGCCATAGAGGCCACTGGCTAGGTCTGTGTGCAGTAAAATACATTGTATAGGAAGAGGGGCAGCGATAAGCAGGGGCATGTCTAAGAGGGATGTAGCAACACCTCAAAGGATGCATCACTCAGACAGTCAAGGTCATGGACAGCAGAATGGAACACCAAGAAAACTGTCCCTGATAAGCCAATGCAGTAATTGGAAGTGTTTGTGGTGATGTGAAGGAGGACTCTGGAGGCCTCCAGGGTGAGATAAGGCAAGCAATCAACATGTCAAGGTAATTTGTTAGCAGTTCTGGCTTTGGGTCGAGGTGTATAAACCTGCCTGCTTTGATATATGAAGCCTGCTAATCTGAGGAAGCTTGGCCATAGGAGGAGGAGTCCACTGCAAAGTGGAGTCCAACTTGGAACTGAAGAGAGGACTCACCTGTACCTGTAGATATAATGCCTGCTCTGATGAAGGTGGACCCTGATTACAATCATCTTATGTAGATACAGGATGGGCATGGCCTTCATCTGAACAGAAGGGAATTTCCCACCTTTCCCTGGTCTTGCTGAGCAGTTCTAAGGAACTGATGTTCTAAAGCAGCAAAGTGAGGATGAAGACTTCTGTGAAATTTCATCGCGATAGGTTAAATAGACAATGAAATCACCCCCAAAATCTGCAGCAACTGTGCAACCCTCACAGTGGTCACTAGGACAATACAGGCTCTGTACACTTTTCCCTTTCCTATGGATCTGGTGATGACAGTGATGCAACTGAACCCATGCTGAGCCCTTACCATCTTCCCGAGCCTGCACAGGTATTTATCTCACACCTGACTTTGTATATTCCTCATTTCCTACCCAACTCACACCAATGGGACACACTCTTCACCACCTCAGAGACGACACCACCCAGCTCACCGACCTCACACAGGCTGGAACTGCAGCAGCACCTGCTCTTTGCCCACTCTGTATGTACTTTTCCATTGTCTCCTGAAATAACCTCTGGTTTAACTCAAGGTTGTGACATGCTCAGCTAGCCGATTACTTTTCCGACCTTGTTTTAGACTTACATTTGATTATGTGATTAACTCCCCAATGAAATTTAAGCAGAAGTTGTTAGGTGAGACTTTTGGGAAGGTTTCCAGTAAAGGAAACAGAATCCTCAGGCTGAATTATTTTCACCTTGCCATCCAGTTTTTAAAAACAAATATGATGGCCAGATTGCCTCAGTTATCTTGTGGCTTTGAGGATACAAGTTACATAATAAGAATGGTTGGTCATAAGTCAGAGGGACCTGGGTCATTAAAAACTGTAGAACTACAATACCACTTTGCGGGCCTTGTATCTTTTGATTTCTTTTATGTAGGAAAGTGAGCCTTTAGTTTTTCTTAAGCTCCTATATTTGGATATTTACTAATACTGACCTGTCCCCACTCTGTTCAGTGGAGCCCACACTAGCTATGAATATGTTTATCATTCCCTTCAGTCAACATGTGCTCTGTAAATTATCAATTGACCATGATGGTGCATAAGTGAAATAGCTGTCTTTTTTTTTTAAATGCCAAGATGAATCTCTGCATTTTCTTTTGACTTATGCAGTTGTATAAAGCAGAATGAATCAGACTCTCTGAGGTACATAAATCACATTCTATAAATGTTAATGAGAAGAGGCTAAATCTGTACAACACAAGATGTGCACTGGAACTGAGAGTCAGATGGTGCAGGGAGACATTAGGACCAATGGTTCTTCCTTCTCTGGCCAAGCTCCAAATCAGGTTACAGTGATTACTTCTGCTGCATGTAGGTTGGGGTGGGGTCTTATTGACAGCCTTTGCTATTTTCTAGTGTAAAGCTGAACTGCATCCAGTGTGCTTCCCAGAGGACTGTGCAGTCAGCTTTTCATAGATGCAGGTTCCCTATGTGCAGAGTCAATCAACAGCAGATAAAAATATTTTTAAAATTATATCTTTACTGAATATGTCCAGGCTTTTATTTTCTCATCAATATTCCAGACATTGAATAACAACTATTCATATAACATTTATTGTATTTGGTATTATGAGTAATCCAGAGATGATTTAAAGTATATAGAAGGATGCATGTTGATTATATGCAAATACTATGCCATTTTACAAAAAAGAAAAAAACAGTCTGAGCATCCATGGATTGTTTTTTTTGTACCAGGGATCAAACTCATGACCTCACACTTGCCAGGCAGGCACTCACACCTCTGAGCTAAATCCCCAGCCTGCATCCATGGATTTTGATATCAACAGGGAATTCTGCAACCAATCACCCATGTATACTGGGGGACAACTGTATTTGAATAGCATTTGTACATAAATATCTTTTTTCTTGACTGTATTTTTCCTTCTAAAATTCCAGAAGAAACAAAACTCTAGTTATTGAGACAGCTGGAAGACAGGCAGGGAAAGATGGGCACAAGTGTGTAGGGCACCATGCTGGGATATGCTGTGAGGGGTTCACCCTTGAGGAACAAAGCAGAGGCCCTGGCTTATTCCCATCTCCATGTTATCTTCCATTGCAGCTGCTGCCAGGATGTTTGGGGCCACAGGCATAGCAAAATTCCTGCTCTGGTTCCAGTTCCTCTTTACTCTTTTGAAGAAAACTTCTGCTCTAGGTTTTAGCTATGGGAGTGCAGATGTTGAGGTAAATGGTTTCTCCACCAAGAATTCTTCAGGCTGCAAAATGAAAGCTTGAGAAGAGTGTGAGAACTTCCTAGACGTAGAGTAATTATCTAGGCATGAAAATCTTTCTATCCCATTACAACTAGCAGGTATGATTTAAAACCTTTAAACAGTAGAACTAGTGTAAAAATGTAAGGCAATTATTTTAAACAAGGAGCTCTTAAGTGCCTGGACTCAACTTATAGGCTTTAGCCTTTCTTAACTAGTTAAAGTATCCAGAAAAACCACAGGTAATGTCTTAATAACTCCTTTTGGGAGGCCTCAACAACCTGCTATGACTCAGAGGTTGTGGCCTGTGACCTCTTTGCTCAAGCTCATCTTTTAGATTTGGAACTTAGGAGAAGTCACATATATGAGTCAGAGTCCTTCTTGTTTTGCTGTTTATAGATTCCACTTGGGTGAGGATTCACATAGTTAATCATTTCTCTAATCAATAGCCTATATTAATTTTTCAGCAATGGATTTCATATTGTCTTAACTTGTTGTCTTTTCTGTCCACCTGTTGCAACCTTGCATATTATTTTATCCTTTTTATGTTAACACTATACCCTATAATAAAGAAGCTTCTGCTTCAGGTCTTTGTTCTTTCCAGTCTATTCCCATGTTGTCCATTGCTGATAGGGACACACTGCTTAGTTTACCTAGACCTCAGTTTCCTTATTTATCACAGACAGAACACCAAGACCCGAGACAAATAACTCCCTTAAGTCACAAGTCGTGGGTAGTAGAGGCCAGCCCTGCGTGCAGAGCTCCTGATCCTCCCTTATGTCTTTTCCTGTGACAACAATAACTCACAGGCTGTTGTGAGACTCAGATTAGGTGATGTACGAAGAGGCACTTTATGCTCTGAAAAGTGATGTGAATATCTTTGTGACTATTTCTAGGGGTTTGTGCTTCCTAACAATCCTAGTGACAGAGTGAGGCCTTTGCTTTTAGAGAAAATTACCTTCTTTTTCTGTTTCCTTTCTCCCAGACTCAAGGGAATGGTTCTTTGGCCTTGTAAAGAGTCAACCGATAACTTATGAGGTTTAAAACTATGGCTGGGGAAGCTTCTATTGGCCTTTCCTGTATCTGAGTTTTCTCTGGTCTCGGCATAGTTAGTTTGCTCTTGTTTGCCACCAGGGACCACGGTAACAATGTCATCCCCTTTAGGCATTCTCATTTACTCTCTTTCCTTGACAAGAGTCAGGAGGATTCCATGCTCCTCTTTATATCTATGTGACTCAGAGCCAAGCTCAGATATTGCTGACTTTCGATGGATGAAAGCACCCTCATGAGGAAGGTCTTGAAGAAAGAGCATTTTGAAAAGACAGAGGCAAAGATGATCTGGGAGCAGGACTAGAAAACTTCAATGGGGATTTTATGAAGAACTCTTTGGAGATTAAACAGGAAGGGTGTCGCAGACAGATTAACATTGCCCATAGGTGAGGTTTTCAGTCCTAATGTCCTGGACTAGTGGGCATTGGTGGCATGTTACCCAAGTGCAGGCTGTGGTCCGGGAGGTCCTGTGGCACCTGCAGTAATTTGTTTCTCCATTGCCTCAGGACCTGGTGCCATGCCCCTGCTGTCCACACGGAGGCGCTGGGTCTTCCCTTACCTTTCTATTTGACCCAAGGACTTTTCAAAGGATCTTTCTTGAGAGGAATGAACTCCTTTGAGAGGGTTTGATCACCAGAAATAACACAATTGTGGGTTTTATTAAACCAAAGAGGTTCTCAGAAACTTTATTGCTCAAAGTTCTTATTTTTTAGATGAGGAAAACTGAGGCCCAGAAAGGTTAAGTGATCTATTCAGACTTGTGTAGCACCACAGTATCTGTGTTAGGATGATAATGCTAGTTTCTAGATTTCTAATTAAATGTTCTTTTCTGTTCAATCTTTTTTTAATCAAGAAGACAGACTTTTTGATGAATAACCGTAAGAGGATTAGGGCAGATTCAAGAATTACCTGATTTATTATCTGGCAGTAGTAGGCACTCTAAAAGAAAATGGCTCTGAGATAGTTTTCAAGAATGACCAGGGGCACAAAAATGGACATATAAATTTTAATGTCCCTGCCTGCATTTCCCAGTGCTCTTCATTTGTCTTCCTGTTTATGTTCTCACTTTCTGGTGTGTTTCATTGTTATAAACTAAAGAGCACAAGGAGGTACACATAGGAGACTCCACTGCATTTATTTTTGTTCATGAACACGGGATCTTATGAGAACCCAGAAAGGAAGAGACTAGAAAGAGCACATTTCCTTCATCTTGATCGCTACTGACTGATTTCCTTTGCGGCCAGGGTTTGGGGACCTGGGCTTATTTCCAAGGCTATGTGTAATCAAGAACTGAAAATGGAAAACTTACCATGTGCTCGTTAGTTTTCTTTTTAAGTAAAATTTATTACAAAGCACAACTTGAAGAAACTCAACCAGTATGTAAACTTGTGGCATTCCTGCACACCCACTGGTAGAGATGTCCTGCACTTGGGTCACAAGAACCAAAGGTTGTTTAGGAATTACTAGGAACCTGTTCATCACAGGTAGCTCAAAATCAGACATGGTGGTATGGAGTACTCACACGATGATAATTAGTAAATACCATAAGTCAGGTCTCTGGCAACCTTATAATCAGTTTTCCAGCACAACAGGATCTTGGCCACAGGAGAATTTCCATTACCAAGCAACAATCACTGTAAGTTTTCTTATGTAAACTTCCAGAAAAAATATTGTTTATATGTTAGTACATTTGTATGCATTACTTTAATTCATTTATAGGAAGAGAATAATATTTTAACAAGTTTTCTGAGATCTTCCTATATTGACATATGTAGATCCAATTATTGTATAGTAAGCTATTATATAACTGTTTGTAGGATATTTAACTAGCGCCTTAATGAGGGACATCTTTGTTGGAGTTTCTCCAAGATTAGACCCTGAGACAAGAGCTTAGATGCAAACAGTTTTGGTGGGTGAATCCAGCAAGCCTGAGAAAGTGAGCAAAGTGTAAAGGTAAAGTTTGCTTGTTTGTCAGGATCCAGATAAGGTCCTAACATTTGATTAATTTATATGTCTCCTAAATCTCTTTTAATTTGTTCCCCACTTATCATTTCTTTTCTTGCTGTTTATTGAAGGAACTGAATCATTTTGTGATTGGATGCTTTGTCATCTTTTAACACAATCTTGTATGCTGTATATGGTCTCTTCCCTTATCTGTGATTTTACTTCCCATGACTACAGTCAACCCTGGTTTGAAAATATTAAATGGTTATTTCTAGAAATAAATAATTTTATAAGGTTTTGTGCATCACTTTGAGTAGCTTGATGAAATCTTATGCTATCCCGCTCCATCCTGCCAGGACCTGCATCCTCGGTCCCTTTTTACAGTGTCCCCACAGTACGTATACCATCTGGGTTATTGGATGGGCTGTCAGGGTATCACAGTGCTTACATTCAAATCATCCTAATTTTACTTCATAAGCTTCCCAAAGTACGATTTGGCAATTTGGATATGCCAAAGAGCAGCCACAAAACACTTCCACCAAGTGAAAAGGTGAAAGTTGTTGACTTTATCATAGACATATATGGGGAAAAATGTAGTACACAGATGGCTCGGTGCTGTCTGTGGTTTCAGGTGTCCACTGGGGGTCTTGAAATGTAACCCCCATTGATTAGGTAAGACTACTTATTTCCTGTAAATTCTTACTGGATTTAAAAATGGAAATTTGTTTCAGTTTAACAGTTGTGATAAAATAATGATAGATATTGATTGTTAAGCTCCATTTATTTTTATAATCCCTACTTTTATAGTAGAATTTATATTTTAGATTAAATTTTGATTTACAGAAAATCTGGGAGTGAGTCTTCATATATTCCTTCCACCCCTCTTCCTGATAATTTCCCTCTTATGAACGCTTTACTATGGTGTACTAGATTTGTTATAATTAATGAACTGCTAATGAATTGATAAATTATTAACCACGGTCTATAGTTTATTGAGATTTTCCTAGCTCTTAGCCAAATGTCCTTTTTCTGTTCCAGGATCGCATGCAAGCTACCGTCAAACACTTAGTTGTCAAGTCTCGTTACACTCCTCTTGGCCTTGACAGTTCCTTTCACATTCTTTGCTTTTGATGACAGTTTTGAAGAGTGCTGGTTGGGCATAGGATGCTTGCCTATTGAAATTTGTCTAATGTCTTTTCATGTTTATGCTGGAGTTTGGGTTTTCAGTAGGAAGATCACAGAGGTGAAGTGCCATTTTCATCAAGTAACACCAAGTCTACTTGTTACAGCACAATTTGTGACTGTTGATGGGACCTTGATCACTGGCTGAGGCAGAGTCTGGCAGGTTTCTCTACTCTACAGTTGCTCTTCCCTCCTACCCTTTCTATATTGTACTTCTGCATTTGTCACAAGAAAGTCACTGTGCAGCCTGTACCTTAGAGGGGGAGGGTAAATTCCCTTCCTTGCAAACACATCTCTTTGAATGTAGACTGTGT